>ML339075.1:0-90594 GCA_005239505.1 Nicotiana paniculata | reverse complement strand
AGAGAGAGAGAGAGCCGGGTGGATGGGGGGTTAGGATTTGTGAAATGAAGGGGGTGGGGTGTGCTTTGGACATATATATAGCTCATGGGTGTGGGGTTCAGAACCGTTGGATCGAAACGATCCAACGACTGGGGTTTAATGGGGGCGAAACGGGGTCGTTTGGTTATTATGGGGGACATGCCGGGTTAAGGGGTTTGGGCTGGGTTGTTTGGTGTTAGGGAGAAAGGATTTGGGCCTGGGCAGCTCTGGCCCAGGTCTGATTTTAGCTCTCTTTATTTAACCAAAATCAATTAGTTAAATTCAACTCTAATTTAAACCAAGGAATGTAGTAATTAACTTAATCCTTATTTATTTACAGATTAATCAAGAATGACACGACCAATTCTATATTCCTAATTCAACCCGTGTTTTATCGAATAAAAGATGATTAATTTCTGTAGTAATTAGTTATTAAAAACTACATTACGTTAGGTATTCGTCATTTGTCTACCATTTAAATAATTATAACCAATAACTTCATAATGCAGAATTTCAATGATTTTGAAAGATGAATTATGGATATGCAAGCAATGCAGATAATTCACAATTAATTACTGAAGAATCAATCAATATTCATAAAATCAATTGATTTATTGGAATTTTTATAGGACGATACGGCGAGTAAAAATCACATGCTCAAAGTAGGGACTGATAAAATCAAACTGAGCAGTAGGTCCCTCAATGATTGGCTATAAATTAATGAACATGTAAACTACTAAAAAGTGTTTTCTGGTAATTTCTAACTCATTTCTATACCATTACAGGTAAACACGCATGGAAACTACAGAGCAAAGGAACAACTAATGATATTGTATTTTGGTAAAAGGATGGGGCTCACATTCACAAAACTCAGTCAAGGAACCTGGTTCCCTTGACTAAGATTAGTAGTTCCTTTTACACTCATGCACATTTTAAAGGGCTATAAAAGTGTCACGTCACTAAATGTTTCCGCCTCTCTCTCTCTCTCTCTCTCTCTCTCTCTCTCTCTCTCTCATCCCTTTAAAGCCCAAGTGTCACACCTGTTATAAACTGACCCGTCTACCCAGTCCGTTGCACCCATTTGTAACCGGACCCTCATCCCCTCTAAATAACCCCAAAAGGCGTCTTTCTCAAAAATTTCCACATCAAAGCCATCAAACTTCCTTATTCTCTCAAAAACCCTCTCTTTCTCGTGTCTCTATATCTTAAAATTCAATATGTCTCCCAGAATCCAGATTATATACTCTTGGGTGTGAGCGAGAGACAAGCTATAGAGAATATGCTACTTATTGCTACCGATGGAGGGTTGGTTGGGGAGTATGAGTGTGGTGATGTGACTGTTGGGTCTCAGGGGAAGGAGAAGGAAATAGAGTTTGTGGCAGGGAACTGGTGCCTCTTGGTAACTTGGTGCCAGTTAGTACTAAAGAGAAGACAACAGAGGGACCTTCTCCCTCAAAAAGAGAAATCTGCTCCTACTTGGGATGAAACCCCATGCTCTTCAAAAGAGCCCCTGGTCAGTACTGACCTTGCTCCTTCTCCTCACTTTGCTGCAGTGCCACTAGATCTTGTTATTCGTGAGATAAGACCCTTGTTTGAAGAGATAATGATAATAATGAGGAAGACTATTATGATGTGACCGCGACAAGCTTCATTGCTGCTAAAAGTGGTAGGTCAGTTCCCAAAGAGCCTGTTCTTAAAAGACCCACTACTAGGCAACAGAAAAAAGAAGCTCTTAAGAGTGCTCTAAGAGAAACAAGGAGGAAAAGAAAAGAAGGAGGTTGGTGAAGGGGGAAAGTTAGTGAATGAGGAGGATGTGCCTCTGGCAAACATTGTGAATGTTAACTATGAAGGGGTGAATGAGGAACCTGCTTCCTTAATTTTTCATCCTCTAAGAAATCTGTGCCTACAAAGCCCAAGAGAGGATCGTCTGTGGAAGATGTGGAGTTTGACAAAGATAAAAGTGTTGAATGAGAGGAGTCTGGTGAGAAAAGTAATTCTGGAAAGAAGGGTAAAAGTGTGTAGAATTCTCAGAAGAGGAAGGCAAGTGACAAGAAGGAACCTGGTTCCTCCAAGAAAGCAAAAGTGGATGTGTATGAATTTTGTGAGAAGAGAAAATGTTAAGAAGCAAATGGTGCTATGGGGCAGAGCGTTTGACGCTGACATTCTTGAGTTGTAAGGCATGAGACAACTGTTTGCAATCTGCGAGTTTCGGAAGTGGACTCATTTTTTTACCGTTTAGAGTCCCAAGGTTTATGAGAGGATGTTTACAATTTCTACGTATATATGTTTACTGTGAAAGACGACAACATATACTTGAAGGTTAATAGAGTGGATTTTATGATGGACGAGGTTGTTCTAAGAAGTATCTTGGGTGTGCCCATTGAGGGGATCTCATTTGTTGGAGGGACAAGTTCCCCTAACTTTAGAAAGGTCATTCTAAAAGCTCAGGCTGTTCAGCAAGGGAAACATGTGCACATGAAGGCCCTCCTTCCAAAGTATCAGCTTATATTTGAAATGGTGAACAAGAACCTACTTCCATGCGCAGAAAGGCGTTCCATTACTTCAAAAGTGGACATGTTCCTAATGGATTCTCTGGATGTATACACCACCAACAACATGCCTGGTATCATGATTGAACATATGAAAAAGGTGGCAGACTTCAAGGACGAGAACCATGATTTGCCTTATGGGTTCTTGCTCACTAGAGTGTTTGAATTCTTTAAAGTCCCTTTGGGAGGAGCAACAACAGGAACTCGAAAGCAAAATTTCTCAAAGACAACCTTGGAGGAATGCGAGTGTATTGATAAGAAGGGGTGGGGTGTTGGCAGCAATTATACTATTTCTCAGTTAATTGATGCTCAGAATGCTGCTAATGAAGAAATAAGGAGCCTGAAGGCTAGCAATGCCATTCTTGAGGGGCAGATCAGTCAAGCCAAGGAAGAACCTAGTTCTAGCAGTGCACAAGGCGCAGAGGTTGTCCGCTTGACTGCTTAAATGCATACTTGAGGAAGAAGGTTTGTTGATAACAATTTTTTCCACAATATTTTAAAATTGCATATATACCTTCAAAAAAATATGCTTTCATAGCAATTGGTATTTTTCTTTAATATTCCCATATTGTTATTAATTTATTTTAATTTATCTAGTATTTTATTTCTAATAACTAATAACAAAATTACATTACAAACAATTTCAAAAGTATTTCTTGATTTAATTTATTATTTAGGGTCCTACTAATACCAAATTATTTCACAATTAGCCAGATTGGCACTCTTTGGCTATAATTGCAATAACTTTACAATTATAGCCTAATCATATATTTTATGCTATTTTGGCCCAATAATTAGTCATTTTATATTTTAAATACTAATTAATCATGTTAATTTAATTTTATTAAGCATCAATTTTATTTTTATAATTATCAGCTATTTTTATAAATTATTTATCTATTTTTAATGGGTATTTAATAGTTAGCCACTATTATTTAAATTCTAGCCTAACTAAATCTGATCCATAACCCATTTAATCAACCCAATACCCACATCCCAGTCTTTACAACTACCCAGCCAAAACCTAAATCCCATCCTGACCGTTGATCAAAATTGATCAACAGTCCGGATTTAACCTTCCCAAATTAAGACCTAGTGACTACCCCCCCCCCCATATCTCATTTCCCCCCTTCTCATTTCACTCAGCCGTCTCTCTGAGTTCTCTCATCTCTCTCTCTATAGATGCTCCACCTACTGACCTCCCTTCTTCGGCCACCTCTTTGCCGGAAACCATGGAGGTCTCACCTCCTACCAGCCTTATGGCTCCCCCTTCGCACTTGTGTCATCGTTAGAGGCTCTCAAGTGAATCAGAAGCGGTTCAACTCCTACCCATGGTCCTTCATGCCATTTTCCGGCCACCCATGGCCGTTCGAGTAAGATCTTTACACCTTCCGGTTAAAACTGGTAAGACTTTGAGTTTTCTTCTTCCTCTTTGGGTTTTCTCTGGAAACCCTAAATTTAAAACCCTCCGATCTTTCTAGATCTGTAACAGATCTATGGGTATTTTGAGGTTTTCACATGTTTTCTTCAAAAAAATCTCCAGTTTTAAGAATAATTTCTTTATCTTAAAAACTAGGGTTTCTAAAAAAAAAGAAGGGAAAAACGCTTTGTCTTCCGATTTTAGTACTAATCTATGATTTCCAATATGTGTTTTAAACGTTTTTGCTTAAGTCTTCTCTTTTACCCTAATTATTCTGATGAAACCCCAATTTTTTAGGGTTTATGTTCGTATTATTTTCTATGTTTGCTTATCTGTATGTTCTTATGGATTTTCTTTGAGTTCTATGATTCTCGCTTTGATTTTGTTGTTAAGGTTTCGACCTTCTATTGTTTCTATGATTTCCTGCTTAGGGTTTCTCTGATTTTCGTGTCTATTTGTGTTTAATAAGTCTGATTATTCATTGTTTACCTAATACTATGATGATTCTGTGCATCTCTTCGAATTTATGATTTGGTATATGTTCTCCTTAGAGATTCTTTACTGATTTTTTGAATTACTTCCTTATTCATGAGATTCTTTCCTTAATTAGCACTGATTCCTTATGATTTTTAGTCTCATCCGTGATTCTTTGATTGATTTTTTAGAAGTAAATTGTATTCTACTTTATTTATGTGCATAAACATATTTTCAAATAGTCAGTATATATTTTCCTTACTTGAAATATTATGTATTTGGTCCTTAATATATGTTACATGCTTTTACTACTCCTATTGGGGTAAAATCGGTTTATAGTTGATTCTTTTCCCTTATTTAACTCTAATTGTGTCCGTTTGAATTAGGACTCCCTAATTAAAAGGTGTCCGGGTCCTTAATTGATTCTGACTTGGGTATTCTCCCTATAATTGTGCTCAATTATTGCTTGTTACCTTATTTCTTTACTCGTTTTCAAAACAATAAATACTCTATTCTCTTTAGCAAAAAGAACACACAGACACAAGTATACTCATTGCTCTCTCTCTCTTACTTTCCTACACACTCTCTCTTATTGACTACTAGATACTCAGTCGGCTGAAAGCCAAGACTGAGTAACTTATTACTGCTCTACTGCTCTACTGCTCTACTTGCTCTACTGCTCTCTTGCTCTGCACACTACTGTCCTATTGCTCTACTTCTCTGCACATTACTGTTCTATTCTCTCAATCTTGACCGGTACGTCTTCTATTTGATGTACAACATCAGAAACAACATGTTTATGTTCGTATTTCACTTTCTCTTATTCCTTGTGTGCTTCTACTCTTGGTTCTACTGTTTACCCTGTAACTAGCATATCTATTCTGTCTATGTGATTTCCCTTCCCCTTATTTCAGCACGTCTACTGCTCCTCCTATTTCTTTGTTACAATTATGCCTTACTCCCTAACCCCAGTACATTATCAGCATGTGTGTGTGACCCCCTAGCTACTAAGTAATCCTGAACCCCTTCCCTGAACCTAATGTATGAACCTGTTTAGCATCCCTCAATCTAATGCTGTTAAGCTCCCGGCATGAACATTTTGTGATAGAATGTGCTGTGACTTTTTAAGACCTGAAATGCTTTCTCTGATGTCTACCTGTGTGCAAATATTCTCTTACATGTGAATTACTTGTCCTCAAATACCTTTCCCTTGTTTGTGTTTGCTTCCCTGAACTATTTGTGCTATTCTGATTCTGAGATTGCCATACTCACCTTCCTTAAAAACTGTTTTCAAATAAGACTTAAACTCTTCTATTGTTTTTCTTTCAAGAACTGATTCTAGATGGATCATTTTCAAATTGTTTTCTCAACTCAATTCTTTTTAAAACTATATCAAGCACTCTCACATACTCTTAGAAGTCTAGGTTCTGCCCCTTTAGTGTGTGACTGTTTTGGGACCCTATGAGCTACCTCTGAACTTTGACACACAAAGGCTGGCCATTCCACATTGCACTTACTCAAATTTTATTATGACTCTGGGTGTGAGCACTGCCCGGTATCCCTTGAGATCCTTAGGGAACTCTGACACACCTGGATCATGTGAAAGGTTATGAATGTAATGGAAATGAGGCATTCTGGAGATTGTGGGCCTATCAGTAGGCTCCCTATAGTATAACTTCTTCTTTTCATTATTCAGTTATGTAATTCATGCAAATGATCTGTAATAATTGTTGTAAACAACTCTTTGGGGATGGATAGTGAAAAGGGAGGGGTAAATATGCATGCTATAGCTATTAGAGGGTAGAACCATGCTATTAGGTTTTATTCCCTATTTGCGCAATAGAAGCCATGCTATTAGGTTTTATTCCTTATTTGCGCAATAGAAACCATGCTTAGGAATCATATGTGCAAGATCATGCATTAGAGACCATGTTCCCTAGGTCTTACACTTACTGTTTTCAGCATTTACTGGCATCTCATTTCGAAAGTCCTGTGCTAAAATGTGCTAATAACCAGTACTTTACAATCATGCTCTACGCTGCCATGTGCACTTAGAGATCCTATTTAGGATAAACAACACTAATAAACCTGTCATGTTTACATCTCCTGAACCATGTTTAAACAATGCAATATTTGTGCATTTAGAGATCATGTTTAGGCTTCTGATTCTGCATCAATCTGCATCTCTGTGCACTAGATACCATGTCCTTAGGATTGCATCTTACTCGCTTAAATACACCTACTGATGCATGAAAAGGAATAAAACAACTTCACTCAATTCTCGCAATCAACTAGCAACAATTCTGTGTTCTGAACAACCTAGAACAACATGCTTAGGTAATACAATTCCAAACAGTCCTTCTCTAAAGTAATTATGGTAACTGGTATTCTGTCTCACACCTAGGCAAACCTTAGGTGATTAAATGGCTTAAAATTAGGAATCTGCTTCTTTTGTGTGTACTTCTCAATCCCCAATAGATTTTAAAATCAGTAGGCAAACTAATTAGGCCTTTTTAGGTTATACAACAAATCTGCTTCTTTGTTATATTCTGAATTCACCTAGATATCATGCCTTTGGATTCTGAAACTGAATGTTGCCCTTAAATGTGTTTGAGTCGTGCTGCCTATTTGCATTGCCTTTGGAGGTATACTTGGACCTTTTCTCTGCTTTTCTGTGTTTTCCCCTAATTGCAGTCCTACATGTTCTTATCTGTCGCCTTTGTATTTTTCCTTCAAACCTGAGGGTCTGCCTAGAACATCCCTTATAGGATAGAAGTCCTAAATTCCTCCGTGACTGATAGGAAGGGACGGGTAACAGAATGCAATAGAGTTCGTGACCAACACGCGCTTTAATTACCTTCACGGGGTGGGAAAGGGTAGAATATGGATATGATGACCGGTGCGCAAATACCACGTGTAGCCCCTCTTTGAGGAGTGATTGCTGGGTATTGTACTGATGTGATCCATATGACAAACAACCTAGGACTCCCCCTATCCTTTATATGCATGTTTAGATCATAACTCTTTCAAAAAACCTTGCTCAAATATAAAGTATTTTCAAAACTTTTCGTAACACATGTGTGCTTAGACTATGAGTCTTTCAAAACTCTTTACTTGTTTAAACATTAATTGCGTATTTGCCACTTACTCAAATTCACAAAAGTTGTTTGGCCGGGAACTACATTTGTAGATCCTGAGGGGTGCCTAACACCTTCCCCTTAGGATAATTTCAAGCCCTTACCCTATCTCTGGTTAACAACGTAGTTGTAAATGAACCCCTTTGGTGTCCTAACGCACCTTTAAAAATCGTTAGGTGGCGACTCTCAAAAACACAAACCCCTTTTTCAAAAGGAAATAGTTGTCTCAACCGAATATCATAAACCCGATCTTCGCGAGGAAAGAGGGGGGGCGTGACAACATGGTGACTCCGCTGGGGATTATAGGCTTTTACCATTATAAACTGCTTTGTGAATTTGTCCGATTATGCTTTGTTTGATATTTGCTCCTTTCCTTTTTCCCCCTCTATGTGCAATTAATTGTTTATCTTTTTCAAATATTTATTCCTTTCGAATATTGTTTATCTTATGAGTGTTTGCGTTCTTCCTATATTATTACCCCCCAAATTCGGAAAGACTTATTTGCGGTAAAACTAGTCGATCAGCGGTGCAGTCGACGGTTCCGTGCCTTTTCCCCTTGAGTTGTCCGCTCGAGGGTACCAGTCTAAAACCCCATAAAAACCTTACTCCAGTATGTTGTTTCATGCATCATGGTCAAACCTAGCCAGGCTAAAGTGTGGTCTGCACAATAGCTTTTAAGATTGCCTTATCCAAAAGTCCACTGGGTTTCCCTAAACCCAAACGGACATCATCATGTTCTGTGCATTTATTTGGAGAACTAAATGCTTTATGCTAATTGTTGATGTTAAATAGTCGAGTCTGGTGGGGGTCAGGGTCTAATACTGTTTGCCTTGCAGAAATATGAGGCACGAAGTCCCCAAATTCGACATGGTATCCAATACCCATCCAAGATTGCTAAGTTGGTAGGAAGATTTACATTCTAGTGACAAAACTCTCGTCAGAGAAACTTGGGTAATCTACCATCTCTCCTAGAAATCCAGCCTAACAACATGATAATAGAGGCTGCTACCCTGTTCTGGGATTGTGAAAGGTCCATGTTCCGCTTTGGGGACATTGAAATAACACCTTTGCTGGAGGAAAAAGGAGGACTGGCTGGCCTAATATGGGAAACACCGGGGTTGCTAATGCCTGAGAACCTCACAGGCAAAGGTTTCCTCAAAATGATGGGTCTGAAGAAGAATGCAGAACTGGTATGATTAAAGAAGTCATACATCCCTTTTGACTACTTGTACGAAAGGTACGGTCACAAAAATTCATACCGTACCTACCACGATGAGTTTGCCATCACATCCTTGGGACACATCCATCGTAGAGTATTTGTCTTCATGTTTTGCTTCTTGGGTCTGATTGTGTTTCCAATAAAGAAGGAGAGAATCCACACTAGACTGGCCATGGTAACCAAGACACTAATGGAAGTAATTGGTGGTCAAAACTTCATCATTGTGCCCATGATCATTGCAGATATATATCGAGCCTTGGAAAAGTGTCAACGAGGGGCAAGACACTTCGAAGGCTGCAATCTACTACTTCAACTTTGGCTCAGGAACATCTCCAAATGGCGAATACCGACAAGAAATTAATCTAAGAGTTTAGGATGAACACATCGCTTTCCACCATCCAAAGCGAATGAATTACATCCCCGACATGTTTTCTCAGCCTGAGAACGCCAAAGGATGGGTCGAGCTCTTTGATAATCTGACTGAACAACAGGTTTAGTGGATGTTCGAGTGCTTTCCGACAGAGGAGTTCATCGCCCGTTCCAGAGATGCACCGTTCCTAATACCAATTGGTCTAAGAGGAACATACCCTTATGCCCCTCTTCGACTTATGAGGCAAGCAGGTAGGAAGAAAGTCATACCCAGGGTCGACAAGATAAGCCATATTCGAGCTGACTTCCAAAATGACGATAGTCCTCACAAGTGCCAAGCCCAGCACATGTGGCACTGCAAGATTGTAATGGAGAAGGACACCATCGAGCTAGACAGATATCATGCAAGTTGTACCCCTTTCTATCCTGATTGGTTGGCAGAAAATTGGGGTGGTCTGAGCGAGCCAGGGTTCGTTCAGGGCCACAGGGTTATAGATGAAAAGGCCGAGGCACAAGTCAAATACAACCATCTGCACAAGAGGATCCGTGAGTGTGAGTATGAGCACCACGAAATACATGAGTCTAGCAAGAAACTGATAGGAATGGAAAGATATGGCTATCAGCACCAACAAAAGGTTAGGGTATTTGGAGCGAGGCATAGTGGAGCTAGAGGAAAAATTTCTCAAAAGGGATGAAGACTGTCAAAAGGCTGAAGGTACAGAAGGAGGACATCTAGCTAGAGCATACCTGTTGTTGGGACTTCACGAGTTGGGGAAACTGTACGAGGGAAACAAGAATGCCGAGTCTGGGGAAGGTCCTTCTGGGACCAAATAGATAGGAATGTCTTTCTTTTACTTTATCAATGTAATAAGGCCAATGGCCATTAGTGACCTTTACTTAATGTTTATTTAGTGTCGTTTTGGATTCATCTATTTCTACATTAATGAAATGAGGAATTTTGGAATCTAAGTTCTTCAAATCAACTTGTCGTTAGGCCTACCTCGGGCACAACGAGGCTCCCAAATCAACTTCTCATGATCCTCACTGACTTGGCTACCTTTTGTTTTTGTTATTTATTTATTCCCCTCTCCAAAGGTTAGTTCGTGCACTATGGCATCATCATCATATCTAACAAGATCCAGGGGCCCTCCACCCTCTCCTTATCTTAGTCCTCCCAAAGGCAAGAACAAAGGCAAAAAGAAAATGGACAGATTCAGGTTCAACACAGAGAACACACCAGATGTGTTCTATATTCATAATTTGAAGAAGAATCCCACAGAGACATTTCACGAGTACGCTACTCGCTGGAGGTCCGAAGCTGCCAAGGTCAGACCCGCCTTAGAAGAGGAACAAATGAAAAAGTTCTTTTTTCGGGCCCAGGACCCGCAGTACTATGAACGGTTGATGATGATTAAGATCCACAAGTTCTCCGATATTATCAAATTAGGTGAACGGATTGAAGAAGGTATCAAGAGTGGTATGCTCACAAATTTTGAAGCCTTGCAAGCTACAAACAAGGCTTTGCAGTCTGGTGGTGTATCTAAGAAAAGAGACGCGAGAGCCGTGATGGTTGCACAAAGAACCAAATCCCCACTCAAATACCAAACTTACCCAACACCTCCACTCACATATCAACCAACCCCAAATTACCAAGTACCCTCACCCTCATACCAAGCTCCACCACCCACTTATCAATCACCTCCACCACCAACTTTTCAATCACCTCCACCACCGATATATCAACCTGCTTCACCCAGATACTCTCAACCCGCTCCTGTCTACCACACTTACAATTCTCAACCCGCTTCGAAATATGCTGGTTATGTCACCCCCATCCTTGCTGCAACCCCTGAGAACCCTTCTCAGTGAGTTAACCCAAACAAGTCCTGTACATACCACTTCGACATAAAGGGGCACACCATCGATGAATGCCGCTCTTTGAAGGACAAGATACAATGCCTGATTGATAAAAAGGTTATCATGGCAAAGGAATCCGCTCCAAATGTCCGCAACAATCCTCTTCCGGACCATAAGGGTGGAGGCATCCACTTGATTGAAATAGAAGATGATTGGGACCCCGTGGGATCAATCAGGCTGATCGCAGAAGGCGATGATCCAAAGAAACCTGCAGTCACTCTCAACCCGATCATAGTCCAGATTCAACCTTCTGAGGATGCTGAGGTAAATATGTCAATGCCCCTTGAGTTTGAAGCAGCGTCACCTGCAAAGACACCAGTATCGATTGAAGTTGAGTTCGTGTCTCTGGAAAATGCACCCGCACCATTTGAGGTTGTAGTCTTGCCACCCAAGGCACATTTTCCACTTGAAGTAAGAATAGTCGCACCAATTCTAGTAGTGATGTCGACCATGCCATCCTTCATACAAATGCTGTACCATGGGACTATATAGCCGAGGCGAGAAGGAAAGGCAAAGTCAAGATTGAAGAAGCTGTTGCAGCGCAGGGTATGACAAGAACTGGTAGAGTCTATACCCCTGAACATCTGATTGAATCCAGCAGGCAGGCTTCCAGTGGGGTTTCCATTATCGAGACAGGTCCGGACGACCTTTGGAGGAAAGTAAAGGCCAAGGAGTATTCGATCATCGACCAGCTAAACAAAAACCCAACACAAATATCCATCCTCTCTTTGCTGCAGAATTCCGAGACGCATAGGAATGCTTTATTGAAGGTGTTGAACGAAGCCTATGTGCCAAACAACATCACTAGTGGAGAAGTGGCTAATATGGTGGGCCAAGTGTTGGAGAGTCACAAGATCACTTTCCATGAGGACGAGCTTCCTCCTGAAGGGTTGGGCCATAACAAAGCATTGCACATCACTGTGCAATGCGAAGATTATTTCATCACCAGAATCCTGATCGATAGTGGATCCAGTCTTAACATTTGTCCGCTGATAACGCTCAAGAAATTGGGTAAAGGGCTGCATGAGATAAAGGATAGAGCGATAAATGTGAAAGCCTTTGATGGATCTCAGAGGTCTACCATTGGTGAGATCAGCCTATGCCTGCAAATGGGGCCAACCTGGTTCGAGGTGGACTTCCAAGTGATAGATGTGCGAGCGTCCTACAATTTGTTATTGGGACGACCCTGGATCCATGCTGCTAGGGCTGTAGCATCAACGCTACATCAGGTAGTGAAGTTCGAGTGGAACCACCAAGAGGTGATTATTCATGGTGACGGTAGCAACCCTATTTACAGTCGCCAGACTATCCCAGTGATTAAAGGAAGAAGGAACCCAGGCGGAGAAACTTACCACCACATTGAACGGGTCAACACTATCGACAAAGACAAATGGTGGGATAGAAAGATCGCAAGTATGATGAATTGGCAAGGGTACGAGCCAGGTAAAGGGCTCGGCAAGAACCTTCAAGGGATCTCAAAGCCTATCAAACTCAAGAATCACGACACCACTTTCGGTTTGGGATACGAATACACTTGGGAAGAATTCAAAAATTGGTCGCCACCATGGCGCGGTCCTTATTAACTTTTGGAGAAACCAATACCGCATCTGGAGAAGACCTTCCAATAGGCCGACGTTATTTATAGATCAGACGAAGAAGAAGCACTTACAGCAATGAGGAACTTGTTTCTGGAGGACAGTGATATGGATTGCTGTGTTATTCTCGAGGAGGAGGGGAGGAAGGCCCTTCCATACAGGCTGTGAGCAGAGAGACGTACCTCAAGAATTGAACTATCAGGACAGCCAAAGCCCGACGAGCCTCGGGGTAGCAAGGCTAAAACGAGCGCTTTCATTGTTTTTCTTTACAAAATGATTTCCTTTTTCGCATTTTAATTCCTGCAATAAGATCTTCAAAAAAATCGTTCAATTTATCAAAAGCATTTTTAATTTTTTCTTATGAATCAATATTTATTGCTATCATTTTTCTCTCATTAATTTGCCTATACAACATTACTATTACCTGTCTTGATGAACCGATGACTGTGACATGCAACGAGACAACGCAGCAAAGGAACGTGGATTCAGAAAAAGATGACATACCTGACGAGGTTGTCAAAGAAGTTGAGAATTTTGAGAACAGATCTAAGTCCAACCTGGACGAGACTGAAATCATCAACCTGGGAGATCTAGAAAACATCAAGGAAACACGAATTAGCATTCATTTGTCACCATTAGAAAAGAAAGAATATGCAGAATTTCTAAAGGAGTATGAGGACATATTCGCATGGTCGTACGATGACATGACTGGTCTAAGTACGTCTATTGTGGCTCACAAATTGCCAACCAATCCAATGTGTCCACCGTTAAAACAAAAGATCAGGAAGTTCAAACCCGACATGAGTTTGAAAATCAAAGAAGAAGTCACCAAGTAGATCAACGCCAAGGTTCTCAGGGTAGTTGAGTACCCGACATGGTTAGACAACATTGTGTCAGTACCAAAGAAGGATGGGAAGGTCAGAGTGTGTGTCGACTACCAGGATCTCAGCCGGGCTAGTCCAAAAGATGACTTCCCTTTGCCAAATATACATATCCTGATTGACAATTACGCCAAGCATGAACTACAATCATTCGTGGATTGCGTTGCTGGTTATCATTAGATCTGGATGGATGAGGAAGATGCTGACGAAACGGCTTTTATTACACTGTGGGGAGTGTACTGTTACAAGATGATTCCATTCGTCCTGAAGAATGCAGGGGCCACCTACATGAGGGCTATGACCACTATCTTCCACGACATGATTCACAAGGAGATCGAGGTATACATGGATGATGTTATTATCAAGTCTAGGAAATCCACTGACCACATAGAAGATTTGAAGAAGTTCTTCAAAAGGTTGCAAAAATACAATCTGAAGCTGAACCCCGTGAAGTTTGTATTCGGGGTTCCTGTAGGAAAGTTGCTCGGGTTTATTGTCAGCTACCGAGGGATAGAATTGGATCCGTCAAAGGTCAAAGCCATGCAAGAACTACCACCGCCAAGGAACAAGAAAGATGTGATGAGTTTCTTGAGGAGACTTAATTAAATCAGCCGATTCATAGCACAGTCTACAGTTATCTGTGAGCCGATATTCAAGATGCTAAAGAAGGATGCCGCAAAAAAGTGGACCGATGATTGTCAAAAGGCTTTCAACAAAATCAAGGCATACCTTTCAAAACCACCAGTCTTGGTACCGCCAGAGCCAGGTAGACCTCTGTTACTCTACCTTGCAGTGTTAGATGGATCTTTCGGTTGCATTCTGGGGCAGCACGATGAAACAGGAAGAAAAGATCAATCCATTTATTATCTCAGCAAGAAGTTCACTCCGTACGAGGCCAGATATTCTCTATTGGAACGCACTTGTTGTGCTTTGACTTGGGTAGCTCAGAAGCTGAGGCATTACTTCTATGCCTACACAACGTATCTCATATTGAGAATGGATCCATTGAAGTACATCTTTCAGAAGCCCATGCCCACTGGCAAGCTAGCCAAGTGCAAATCTTGCTGAGTGAGTTCGATATTATCTATGTGACTCAGAAAGTAGTCAAGGGACAAGCAATGACAGACCATCTTGCTGAGAACCCTGTAGATGGAGAATACGAACCTCTGAAAATGTATTTTCCTGATGAAGAGGTATAATTCATAGGAGAAGACATTGCAGAATCCTATGACGGTTGGAGAATGTTCTTCGATGGAGTAGCGGACTTCAAAGGAATTGTCATTGGAGCAGTCCTAATATTAGAAACCGGTCAGCATTATCCGGTATCTGTGAAACTTAGATTCCCCTGCACTAACAATATGGCAGGGTATAAAGCATGTGTCTTAAGGCTCAACATGGCCATTGACATGAACGTCCAGGAGCTGTTAGTGATTGGTGACTCAGATTTGCTGATACATCAGGTACAAGGAGAGTGGGCTACCAAGAATTCCAAGATACTGCCATATCTGCACCACGTACAGGAATTAAGAAAGAGGTTCACGAAGATAGAATTTTGGCATGTCCTTAGAATCCAGAATGAGTTCGCCGATGCATTGGCTACTTTGTCCTCAATGATCCAACACCCGAACCAGAATTTCATTGATCCTATTCCCGTAAAGATCCATAATCAGCCAGCTTATTGTGCCCATGTCGAAGAGGAAGCAGATGAAAATCCTTGGTTTCATGCCATCAAGGAGTATTTGGCAAAATGAGATTACCCAGAGCTTGCGAATCCTACTCAGAAACGCACACTTCGAAGACTATCCAACAAATTCTTTCATAGCGGAGGAATCCTATATAGGAGGACTCTCGATTTGGGATTATTACGTTGTGTCGACACAAAGGAAGCATCCAAGCTGCTAGAGGAGATTCATGTTGGGACCAATGGCTTGCATATGAACAGTTTTGTTCCGGTGAAGAAGATACCCCGAGCTGGTTACTTTTGGATGACTATGGAAACAGACTGCATCCAATATGTTCGAAAATGCCACCGTTGTCAGGTACACGCAGATATGATAAAGATATCTCCAAACGAGCTCAATGCAACAAGCTCACCATGGCCGTTCGCTGCCTGGGGCATGGACGTTATTGGACCAATCGAGCCTGCCGCCTCCAACGGACACAGGTTCATTCCGGTAGCCATCGACTATTTCACCAAATGGGTCGAAGCAGCATCCTAGAAAGCAGTGACTAAGAAAGTCGTGGCAGACTTTGTCCGCGACCGTATGGTTTGTCGATTCGGGATTCCTGAGTTAATCATCACCGATAATGGTTTCAATCTCAACAGTGACTTGATGAAAGCTATGTGTGAAGCTTTCAAGATCAAACACAAGAATTCCACAGCTTACAGACCTCAGATGAATGGAGTTGTAGAAGCCGCCAACAAAAACATCATGAAGATACTAAGAAAGATGATAGAAAGGCAGAAGCAGTGGCACGAGAAGTTATCATTTGCCTTATTAGTATATTGCACCACAGTTCACACCTTATCAGGGCAAACTCCCTATATGATAGTTTATGGTACTGAGGTTGTTATTCCTGCTGAAGTTGAGATTCCATCTCTAAGAATTATACAAGAAGCTGAGCTCAGCGACACATAATGGGTAAAGATCCGTTATGAGAAACTAGCCCTCATAGACGGAAAGAGAATGAATGCAGTTTGTCATGGTCAACTCTATCAGAACAGAATGACCCGAGCCTTCAACAAGAGAGTCAAGCCTAGACAGTTCACACCGGGGCAGCCTGTGCCGAAGAAGATCTTTCCACATCAAGACGAAGCCAAAGGGAAGTTCTCTCCCAACTGGCAGGGTCCGTACATGGTTCACTGAGTACTGACAGGAGGAGCACTTATACTCGCAAAAATGGACGGAGAAGTCTGGCCAAAGCCAATCAATTCAGATGTAGTCAAACTCTACTATGTGTAATATTTATGCTTTCTAAATGATGTAAATTGAAACTGGGGCAGAATTTTGAGGAGGAAGCAAGTTCAGCCAATCGCCGTACGAGCAACAGCCAGAAGCATTCATCCATCCAATTGGGGTAGAATTTTGAGGAGGACCCTCAAAATTCTGAAGCAAGATCAGCCAATCGCCGCACGAGCAACAACCAGAAGCATTCATCCATCCAACTGGGGCAGAATTTTGAGGAGCCAATCGCCGCACGAGCAATCGTCAGAGGCATTCACCCACCAAAGTGGGGCAGAATTTTGAGGAGGACCCTCAAAATTCTATAGCAAGAGAGGTTGCAATGTCCCGAGCCATGTCACGGTTGTCGGTTCATCCCAAAATTATTTTTTAATTATACATTATGCTTTTACAAAATCATGCATGTTTGTTTTTGAAATAGCTTTATTTAGCAACGCTACCCCAATAATACAGACAATATCATCATATCGAGCCCAGCAAGTCAAGAAAAGCCAACGGGGATACGAACTAACCCCTCCGTTTATAGAACTCACGATCTTTCTTTGGTTGCAGGCACTAAGGTTGCAAAATCCCTGAACGAACTGTCCGCCCAGGGGACAAACTTTGTCCAAAATACGACTCTCAAAACTGCTGCACTTGCCGACGTTCGCACATGCCTCAATGTTCCGCATTCACAATGCTCTCAATAATCACAATGCCGTAATTCATCACCAGCTAAGAATTCCTACTATCATTTTATTTCTTTCGTAAGGCTACCTTTCTGCCTTCCGAGGTTAAGCTCTACCTCCATCTACATTTTGCATAAGGCTACCATTCTGCCTTCCGAGGTTAAGCTCTATCTCCATCTACATCATTTCATAAGGCTACCATTCTGCCTTCCGAGGTTAAGCTCTACCTCCATCTACATTTTGCATAAGGCTACCATTCTGCCTTCCGAGACTAAGCGCTGTTTCCATCTGCATTTTCATCTTTGCATAAGGCTACCATTCTGCCTTCCAAGGTTAAGCTCTACCTCCATCTACATCATTTCATAAGGCTACCATCCTACCTTCCGAGACTAAACGCTATCTCCATCTGCATTTGCATCGTTGCAGAAGGCTACCATTCTGCCTTCCGAGACTAAATGCTGTCTCCATATGCATTTGCATCTTTGCATAAGGCTACCATTCTGCCTTCCAAGGTTAAGCTCTACCTCCATCTACATCATTGCATAAGGCTACCATTCTTCCTTCCGGGACTAAGCGCTATCTCCATCTGCATTGCATAAGGCTACGATTCTGCCTTCCGAGGCTAAGCTATGCCTCCAATTTACCTTTTGAGACTAACCGTTGTCTCAAGCACTATTTACTTCACTTTCCTTTCGGGATAAGCTCTGCCCTTTTATTCGCACGACTAAGCTCTGTCCCGTCAGAATCATTCTATTGCATCTGCATGGGCTGAAATATCGCCAACTCATCCAAATGCGTCATTGTTCGGAGACACCATTTTCATCGCCCGAGAACACCATGCCATGGCCTGAGGATCTCTTTCAACCTTTGCATATCATTATTCAAAGTCATCATGGTTCGGAGGCACCATCCTCATGGCCCGAGAACATCATTTTCATGGCCTGCGAATCCTGCATCAAGCAATTCATAGCCCAGGACGTCATCCTTAACCGTCCGAAGACATCATTCATGGTCCAACGGGAATTTGCATCATGTTTAAATTACGCACAATATATGCTTGTATTATTTATTTGCAGGTAATCCGGGAGCAAACTGCCATCCCGGCAGGAGCGGTCCCGCTCCAGTTCTCCTAACAACCACGTAAGCCGCTTATTCAATCAATCCCTATACTTTGTGTCCGTTCTTGTAAGAAACTTCATCGGTATACTTCACCGATGACTCCTGAACTACATACGACCTGATTCTTGTAAAATTAGGGATATGTAGGCAACTCAAAAATGAGGGTACAACCTAAATCTTTTCAAACCGCCTCGCTCTGTCAAAATTGGCCATCATGTCTTTACCCGACAACTTTTTCATCATTCCCGGGTAAAGAGGGGCAGCTGTTGATACCCAATTTTTCCCACAATATTTTAAAATTGCATATATACCTTCAAAATACATGCTTTCATAACAATTGGTATTTTTCTATAATTTTCTCATATTTTTATTAATTTATTTTAATTTATCTAGTATTTTATTTCTAATAATTAATTACAAAATTGCATTACAAACAATTTCAAAAGCATTTCTTGATTTAATTTATTATATGGGTCCTACTAAGGCCGAATTATTTCACAATTAGCCAGATTGGCACTCTTTGGCTATAATTGCAATAACTTTGCAATTATAGCCTAATCATATATTTTATGCTATTTTGGCCCAATAATTAGTCATTTTATATTTTAAATACTAATTAATCATGTTAATTTAATTTTATTAAGCATCAATTTTATTTTTATAATTATCAGCTATTTTTATAAATTATTTATCTATTTTTAATTGGGTATTTAATAGTTAGCCACTATTATTTAAATTCTAGCCTAATTAAATCTGATCCATAACCCATTTAATCAACCCAATACCCACAGCCCAGTCTTTACAACTACCCAGCCCAAACCTAAATCCCATCTTGACCGTTGATCAAAATTGATCAATAGTCCAGATTTAACCTTACCAAATTAAGACCTAGTGACTACCCCCCATCTCTTATTTCCCCCCCTCTCATTTCACTCAGCCGTCCCTCTGAGTTCTCTCATCTCTCTCTCTATAGATGCTCCACCTACTGACCTCCCTTCTTCGACCACCTCTTTGCCGGAAACCATGGAAGTCTCACCTCCTACCAGCCTTATGTCTCCCCCCTTCGCACTTGTGCCATCGTTCGAGGCTCTCAAGTGAACCAGAAGCGGTTCAAATCCTACCCATGGTCCTTCATGCCATTTTCCGGCCACCCATGGCCGTTCGAGTAAGATCTTTACACCTTCCGGTTAAAACCGGTAAGACTTTGAGTTTTCTTCTTCCTCTTTGGGTTTTCTCTGGAAACCCTAACTTTAAAACCCTCCGATCTTTCTAGATCTGTAACAAATCTGTGGTTATTTTAAGGTTTTCACATGTTTTCTTCAAAAAAATCTCTTATTTTAAGAACAATTTCTTCATCTTAAAAACTAGGGTTTCTAAAAAAAAAGGGAAAAACGCGTTGTCTTCCGATTTTAGTACTAATCTATGATTTCCAATATGTGTTTTAAAAGTTTTTGCTTAAGTCTCCTCTTTTACCCTAATTATTCTGATGAAACCCCAACTTTTTAGGGTTTATGTTCGTATTATTTTCTATGTTTGCTTATCTGTATGTTCTTCTGGATTTCCTCTGAGTTCTATGCTTCTCGCTTTGATTTTGTTGTTAGGGTTTCGACCTTCTACTTCTTCTATGATTTCCTGCTTAGTGTTTCTCCGAATTTCGTGCCTATTTGTGTTTAATAAATCAGATTATTCATTGTTTACCTAATGCTATGATGATTCTGTGCATCTCTTCGAATTTATGATTTTGTATATATTCTCCTTAGAGATTCTTTACTGATTTTTTGAATTAATTCCTTATTGATGAGATGCTTTCATTAATTAGCACTGATTCCTTGTGATTTTTAGTCTCATCCGTGATTCTATGACTGATTTTTTAGAACTAAATTGTATTTTACTTTATTTATGTGCATAAACAAATTTTCAAATAGTCAGTATATAATTACCTTACTTGAAATATTATGTATTTGGTCCTTATTATATGTTACATGCTTTTACTACTCCTATTGGGTAAAATCAATTTATAGTTGATTCATTTCCCTTATTTAACTCTAACTATGTCTTTTTGAATTAGGACTCCCTAATTAAAGGGAGTTCGGGTTCTTAATTGATTCTGACTTGGGTGTTCTCCCTATAATTGTGCTCAATTATTGCTTGTTACCTTATTTCTTTACTCGTTTTCAAAACTATAAATACTCTACTCCCTTTATCAAAAAGAACACACAGACACAAGCATACTTATTGCTCTCTCTCTTGCTTTCCTGTACACACTCTCTTATTGACTACTGGCTACTCAGTCGGCTGAAAGCCAAGACTGAGCAACTTATTACTGCTCTACTTGCTCTACTGCTCTCTTGCTCTGCACACTACTGTCCTATTGCTCTACTTCTCTGCACATTACTGTTCTATTCTCTCAATCTCGACTGGTACGTCTTCTATTTGATTTACAGCATCATAAACAAAATGTTTATGTTTGTATTGCACTTTCTCTTATTCCTTTTGTGCTTCTACTTGTGGTTCTACTGTTTACCCTGTAACTAGCATATCTATTCTGTCTATGTGATTTCCCTTCTCCTTATTTCAGCACGTCTACTGCTCCTCCTATTTGTTTGTAACAATTCTGCCTTACTCCCTAACCCTAGTGCATTATCAACATGTGTGCGTGACTCCCTAGCTACTAAGTAATCTTGAACCCCTTCCGTAAACCTAATGTATGAACCTGTTTAGCATCCCTGAATCTAATGTTGTTAAGCTCCCGACAAGAATATTTTGTGATAGAATATGCTGTGAAATTTTAAGACCTAAAATGCTTTCTCTGATGTCTACCTGTGTGCAATATGCTCTTACATGTGAATTACTTGTCCCCAAACACCTTTCCCCTGTTTGTGTTTTCTTCTCTGAACTATGTGTGCTATTCTGATTCTGAGATTGCCCTACTCACCTTCCTTAAAAACTATTTTCAAATAAGAGTTAAGCTCTTCTATTGTTTTTCTTTCAAGAATTGATTCTAGATGGATCATTTTCAAACTGTTTTTCTCAACTCAATTCTTTTTAAAACTATATCAAGCACTCTCACATACTCTTAGAAGTCTAGGTTCTGCCCCTGTAGTGTGTGACTGTTTTGGGACCCTATGAGCTCCCTCTGAACTTTGACACACAAAGGATGGCCATTCCACATTGCACTTACTCAAATTTGGTTATGACTCTGGGTGCGAGCACTGCCCGGTATCCCTTGAGATCCTTATGGAACTCTGACACACCTGGATCATGTGAAAGGTAACGAATAGAATGGCAATGAGGCATTCTGGAGATTCTGGGCTTATCAGTAGGCTCCCTATTGTATAACTTCTTCTTTTCATTATTCAGTTATGTAATTCATGAAAATGACCTGTAATAATTGTTGTAAACAACTCTTTGGGGATGTATAGTGAAAAAGGAGGGGTAAATATGCATGCTATAGCTATTAGAGGGTATAAGCCATGCTATTAGGTTTTATTCCCTATTTGCACAATAGAAGCCATGCTATTAGGTTTTATTCCCTATTTGCGCAATAGAAACCATACTTAGGACTCATATGTGCAAGATCATGCAGTAGAGACCATGTTCCCTAGGTCTTACACTTACTATTTTCAGCATCTATTGGCATCTCATTTCAAAAGTCCTCTGCTAAAATGTGCTAATAACAAGTACTTTACAATCATGCTCTACGCTGCCATGTACACTTAGAGATCCTGTTTAGGATAAACAGCACTAATAAATCTGTCATGTTTACATCTCCTGAACCATGTTTAAATAATGCAATATTTGTGCATTTAGAGATCATGTTTAGGCTTCTGATTCTGCATCATTTTGTATCTCTGGGCACTAGATACCACGTCCTTAGGATTGCATCTTACTCACTTAAATACACCTACTGATGCATGAAAAGGAATATAACAACTTCACTCAATTCTCGTAATCAACTGGCAACAATTCTGTGTTCTGAACAACCTAGAACATCATGCTTAGGTAATGCAATTCCAAACAGTCCTTCTCTAAAGTAATTATGGTAACTGGTATTTTGTCTCACACCTAGGAAAGCCTTAGGTGATTAAATGGCTTAAAATTAGGAATCTGCTTATTTTGTGTGTACTGCTTAATCCCCAACAAATTTTAAAATCAGTAGGCAAACTAATTAGGCCTTTCTGGGTTATACAACAAATCTGCTTCTATGTTATATTCTGAATTCACCTAGATATCATGCCTTAGGATTCTGAAACTGAATGTTGCCCTTAACTGTGTTTGAGTCGTGCTGCCTATTTGCATTGCCTGTGGAGGTATACTTGGCCTTTTCTCTACTTTTCTGTGTTTCCCTCTAATTACAGTTCTACATGTTCTTATCTGTCGCCTTAGTATTTTTCCTTCAAACTTGAGGGTCTGCCTAGAACATCCCTTATAGGATAGAAGTCCTAAATTCCTCCGAGACTGATAGGAAGGGACAAGTAACAACATGCAATAGAGTTCGTGACCAACACGCACTTTAATTACGGGGTGGGAAAGGGTAGAATATGAATATGATGACCGGTGCGCTAATACCACGTGTAGCCCCTCTTTGAGGAGTAATTACCGTGTATTGTACTGATGTGATCCATATGACAAACAACCTAGGACTCCCTCCTATCCTTTATATGCATTTTTAGATCATAACTCTTTCAAAAAACCTTGCTCAAATATTAAGTATTTTCAAAACTTTTTGTAACACATGTGTGCTTGGACTATGAGTCTTTCAAAACTTTTTACTTTTTTAAACATTAATTGCCTATTTACTACTTGATCAAATTCACAAAGGTGTTTGGCCGGGAACCACACTTGTGGATCCTGAGGGGTGCCTAACACCTTTGCCTTAGGATAATTTCGAGCCCTTACCCTATCTCTAGTTAACAAAGTAGTTGTAAATGAACCTTTTTGGTGTCCTAACGCACCTTTAAAAATCGTTAGGTGACGACTCTCAAAAACACAAACCCCTTTCCCAAAAGGAAAGAGTTGTCTCAACCGAATGTCATAAATCCGATCTTCGCGAGGAAAGAGGGGGGGCGCGACAAGGTTGAGGACTCGAAAGAGCATCTGATAAACGAGCAGCAGTTTGCAAATGCTCGAGTGGATATTCTTCTCAAATACTTTTCCTTCTTATCCTTCCCTCCCTCTTACAGTGCCCCTTAAAAGTTCTTTTCCCAATGTCTAGTTTAACGATGTTTGTCTTAACCCCGGTGTCCCTTTTGGCTAGTCGTTTTTAAGACTGGTACTTTAAGTTTGTATTTATGTGTATGTTTTGCAACAATGGTGCTACTGCTTCTGTTTTCTTCTCTTATTAATTACTGATCATCTCAGCTTTTTGCTATGCATGTTATACTCTTGTGCTATGTTTTTAGCTATGCTATGTGCGCACATGTGGCATGAGTTAAATTTGTTGGACTTATTTTTGCGCTTACTTGCATATATGATGCAAAAATAGGAAAGAAAATTAAAGGGGTGGGGGGGGAACGGGGTCTCAGGGAAAAGTTCAATTATAAGTTTTTCATCATCAAAAAGGGTAAAATTGATAAGTTATGTGCCTTTTGTACTTCGATCATTTAACAATATGATGACCCGATAGGTCATATTATGTTTTAGAACCCAATTATGTGATTCGAAGCCTTAAATACCACTCTTTAGCCTTTCTCGATTTGTGTGCACAGTCCAGGTGTCTTTTCGAAAAGTTTTTATGATAAAACTGAGAAAAATATGAAATTTTGCCTTAAAATTCATTTGAGTTGACATCGGTCAACTTTTTGAGAAAACGGACCCGTATTCATGTTTTGACAGTCCTGGTGGGTTCGTATCGTGATTTGGGACTTGAGCGTATGCCGGAAATCAAATTTGGAAGTTCTTAGCCTGAGTTATTGCATTTTGTAGAAATTTAAAAGTTAACGGCTTAATGAATTTGAAATGCTTGACCAATATTTGACTTTTGGATATCGGGTCCATATTTTGGTTCCGGAGCTCAGTATAGGTCCAATACTACATTTATCATTTGTCTGTCAAATTTGGTGAGAAACGAAGTTGATTTGATGTGATTCGGACGTTCCGTTGTGAAAATAGAAGTTTTAAAATTTTCTTGAAAAATTCATTTGATTTTGGTTCAATTCGTAGTTCTAGGTGATATTTTGGCGATTTAATCGTGCGAGCAAGTTCGTATGATGTTTTTAGACTTGTATGCATAGTTGGTTTAGAGCCCTGAGGGTTCGGGTGAGTTTCAGACAGGATACAGAGAGAATTTGGACTTAGAACTCAGTTGGTGTCTGCAATTTCTGGTAACTGACCTCTGATCTCGCATTTGCCTAATCAGTGTTCGCATTTGCGAACATTTTCAATTCTTGACAGGCTCGCATTTGCGAGAAAATTCTTCGCATTTGCGAAGAGTACCTGGGTCAGCATGAGTTCGCATTTGCGATCATGAGTTCATAATTGCAGGGAGGCCAGAGTTTGCATTAGCGAATAATTCTTCGCTTTTGCAAAGTGGGGCTGGGGCAGGCTTAATCGCATTTGCGATCAAATTGGTCGAATTTGCAGAAGGTCAATGTTTGCATTTGCGAATAAACCATTGCAAATGCGATGACTACAGAGGTGTGATAGTCTTCTAAATTGTGATGTATTCTTCGCATTTGCGAACCCCAGGTCACAAATGCGACATCTGCAACTAATCAAAACTTGACTTAGATCGAATTTTTGCTCATTCTTCAAAATTTTACAAACAAGAAAACCTAGAGGTGATTTTCCAAAGAACTTTTCTTCCCCAAATTATTGGTAAGTGATTCTAAACTAGTTTGTTTCAATCTTTTTTCTATATTTCCTAAGATTTCAACCTAAAATCTTGTGTTTTCATGGTGGAAATTTGGGGTGTTGGCTAAAATTAGGGATTTTTGTAAATTGGGGATTTAGACCCTAAATTGAGCTTCCAAAACAAATTACATAACCGGACTCGGGGGTGAATGGGTAATTGGGTTTTGGTCCGAACTTCGGGATTGGACCAAGCGGGCCCGGGGGTTGACTTTTGTTGACTTTATCAATAATGGCCTAAATTGAATTCTTTGCAATTGTGGGTAGTTCCTAAGGCTTAATTTGAATTGTTTAGTTGGTAAATTTCTAGATTCTATTGGTTCGGAGGCTTGTTTGAGTGGCAAAGCTGTGATTGAGCTTTGAGCGGATCTTTTGGAGCGAGGTAAGTGTCGTGGTTAACCTTGACTTGAGGGATTAGGATTTGTTTGACTATATTCTACATGTTTAGATGTTGGGTACAATGTATATGTGAGGTGACGAGTACTTATGCGTTGTGGTCGGGTTAAAGCATGCGGGTGGGACTTATTCCTTGTAGTTTATTGCTTACTTTGATCTGTTATCCATGCTTAGACTAGTGACTTGCTAAATTGATAGTTCTTATTGTGTTTACGGGCTTTTGGTGATAATTGAGTATAGAATCCAAAGTTGAGATTGGTATTGTGGAACCATTGTTGAGGTAAAGCTTGTTATAATTGATTCTATCTCCCTGCTTTATATTCATTCATTGTTATGCGGTAAGGGAGAGTATTAAAACACGAAGGATGATGTCATGTCTTGTTGTGAGTGTTAATGTACGAAGGGTGATGTCGTGCCATATTGTGAGTGTTAATGCATGAAGGGTGATGTCGTGCTGTATCTTTTGATTTACATTGTGAGGTTGAAAGTAAAAACACGAAGGGTGATGACGTGCAATATCTTTGTTTCATTGTGAGGTTGAGAGTAAAAGCACGAAGGGTGATTCCGTGCAATTTCTTTTATTGTGTTTAATTTATTTCACTGATTAAAGGCATATCGACTATTCTGGTTATCATATATGCTGTATCACTTATATCTTGTTTCCCTCTTTATCTTGTTTCCCATCCTAGTAGTACATGTCTTAGCTATTATTATTGCTTTCTTGTACATATACTATTATCTGCATAAGTTTATTATGTGGGAGTCTTGTCATAGCCTCATCACTACTTCGTCAAGGTTAGGCTCAACACTTATGAGTACATAAGGCCGGTTGTACTCATACTACACTCTGCACTTCTTGTGCAGATTTATATACCGGCCCTAGCTGATCGTGAGGTTAGCAGCTGGACTTCCTTGTCGGAGACCAAAGGTAGATCTGCTGGCATTCGCAGACCCTAGATTCTCTTCTTAACTTCTTTATTTTACTGTTTTCTTTCTTCCAAAATAGTTGTATTTTCTTTCAGACTTTGTATGTAGTAAATCTTAGAAGCTCGTGAGTTGTAAATCTAGATCCTAAATGTATAATATTACGGGTTTTATGTTAATCCGCAATTCCATTTTAGTTTCTGTTTAGCTTAAATATTTTTGTTATTGAAATTTACCAAAGTTGGTATTAAGAATCCTCTAACATTGGCTTGCCTACCAAGTGAAATTTTAGGCGTCATCACGGCCCCGAAGGTGGGAAATCCGGGTAGTGACAAGTTGGTATCAGATAACTAGGTTGCCTAGGTCTCACAATTCACGAGCAGGCTTAGTAGACTCTGGAGGATCGGTACGAAGACGTCTGTACTTATCTGCCAGAGGCTATGAAGTTTAGGAACAAATTTCACTTCTATTCTTCGCTTTCGTGCGATTTTGTTCTCTCATTGCTAATTGAACTCTTCTACTCTTATTCTCTCATAGATGGCGAGAACACGTACCGCAACTTCAGCCGAGTAGCAGCCAGAGCCCCTAGTGGCAGCTCCTACGAGGGGCAGGGGTCAAGGCCAAGGCCATGCCAGACGCCGAGGCAGGGGCAGGGCTCAGCCTAGAGCTCGATCAGCAACACCAGCAATGGAGCCTCAGGTAGAGTTTGACGAAGAGGTTCCAGCCCAGATTGTTCTTGTCGGGCCAGCTCAAGTTCCGGAAGGGTTCATAGCCACCCTAGTGCTTCATGACGTTTTGGTCCGTTTGGTGGGACTTATGGAGAGTCTAGCCCAGCTTGGTGCATTTCCCATGGAACCAACCGTCTCTCAGGCTGGAGGAGGAGCACAGACTCCTGCTACTCACACTCCAGAGTAGATAGCTCCCTAGGATAAGACTCCAGCAGCTCAGCCAATCGGAGTAGTTCAGTGGGTTGTTGCGGCACAGGCCGATGAGGGGCCAAGTTTGTCTTCTGAGGCTTTATGGAGATTGGACAAGATCATCAAGCTCTTTCTAGTTCACTTCACTAGTGCATCTTTAGAGGACCGCCAGGTATCTTGACAGCTTTCATGAGGTTCTACAGAACATGGGTATAGTAGAGACCAATGGGGTCGATTTTGCTACATTAAAGATGACTGGTTCCACCAAGAAATGGTGGAGGAATTATTTGTTGACCTGACCAGCTGGGTTGCCTGCTCTTTCTTGGGACCAGTTCTCTCAGCTCTTCATAGAGAATTTCCTCCCTATGATATTGAGAGAGAAGTATCGTCGCTAGTTCGAGCGTCTCCGGCAGGGCAATATGACTGTTACTCAGTATGAGACTCATTTTGTGGATTTGACCTGTCATGCTATTCTTCTAATTCCTACCGAGATAGAGAGAGAGGGTGAAGAGGTTTATTGAGGGACTTGCTCAGCCTATTAAGTTGCAAATGGCTAAGGATACTAGGAGTGAGATTCTATTCAGGCGGCTGCCAATGTCGCTAGGCGAGTCGAAGTTGGTTCTTGCACAGAGAGGTCAGGGGTCTGACAACAGACCTCGTCATTCCGGTGGGCTCAGCCAGGTAGAGGTAGGGTTCAGGCAGCCAGAGGTGGTGGTCAGGCCATTAGAGGTGGTGGTCAGGCCATTAGAGGTGGAGGTCAGGCCGCTAGAGGTAGGGGCCAGCCAGCCAGCCAGCCAGGGGCCGTCCTAGAGATATAGTTCAGAGTGGTGGGCCCAGCCCTGATTCTATGCTCCAGCCAGGCCTGAGGCTGAGTCATCTGACGCCGTTATCATAGGTACTGTTTCAGTTTGCAGTAGAGATGCTTTAGTTCTATTTGATCCGGGTTCTACTTACTCCTACGTTTCATCCTATTTTGCTTCATATTTGGTTGTGCCTCGTTGTTCTTTGAGTGCTCCTGTGTATGTGTCCACACCTGTAGGAGATGCTATTATTTTAGATCGTGTCTATAGTTCGTGTGTGGTTACTATTGGGAGTCTTGAGACTAGCGTAGATCTTTTACTTCTGGATATGGTTGATTTTTATGTCATCTTGGGTATAGATTGGTTGTCACCTTATCACGATATATTAGATTTTCACACTAAGACAATGACCTTAGCCTTGCTGGGGTTTCCTCGATTAGAGTGGAGAAGGACTCCTCGCCATTCTATCAACATGGTTATTTCTTATATGAAGGCTCGGCGTATGGCCGAGAAGGGGTGTCTAGCTTATTTGGCTTATGTTCGTGATTCTAGTGTGGAGGTTCCTTCCATGGATTTAGTACATGTCGTCCGTGAGTTTCTAGAGGTGTTTCCTTCAGACCTGACGCGGATGCCACCCGATAGGGACATTGATTTCTGTATTGATTTGGCTCCGGGCACTCAACCCATCTCTATTCCGCCATACCGTATGGCCCCGCTAGAGTTGAAAGAATTGAAGGAAAAGTTGCAAGATGTGCTTGATAAGGGCTTTATTAGACCTAGTGTTTCGGCCTGTCGTGCGCTGTGTTGTTCGTGAAGAAGAAGGACGGGTTGATGGGGATGTGCATACATTATCGACAGTTGAATAAAGTCACTATCAAGAACAAGTATCCTTTGCCGAGGATTGATGACTTATTTGATTAGCTTCAGGGTGCCAAGGTGTTTTCAACGATTGATTTGAGATCTGGCTACCATCAGTTGAAGATTAGGGCATCCGATGTCCCTAAGACAACTTTTCGGACTCGGTACGGGCATTATGTGTTTCTAGTGATGTCCGTTGTGTTGACAAATGACCTAACAAAATTTATGGATATGACGAACCGAGGGCTCAAGCCTTATTTGGAATCCTTTGTGATTGTGTTTATTGATGATATCTTGATCTACTCCCGCAGCCGAGAGGAGCACGAGCAGCATCTTAGGATTGTACTTCAGACTCTAAGAGACGACCAGTTATATGCTAAGTTTTCAAAGTGAGAGTTTTGGTTGGATTTTGTATTTTTCTTGGGGCATGTTGTATCATCAAAGGGTATTCAGGTAGACCCTAAGAAGATTGAGGCAGTTCAATACTGGCCTAGAACCATTTCAGCCACGGGGATCCGGAGTTTCTTGGTTTTGGCGGGTTATTACTGTCGGTTTGTGGAGGGGTTTTGATCTATAGCAGCCCCGTTGACCATATTAACCCAGAAGTGTGCCCCGTTAAGATGGTCAAACGAGAGTGAGGTGAGCTTTCAGAAGCTCAAGACTGCTTTGACTACGGCGCCGGTGTTAGTGTTGCCTATAAGTTCAGGATCTTATATGGTATATTGTGATGCATCCTGTATTGGGTTCGGTGCAGTATTGATGTAGGATGGCAGGGTGATTGTATATGCGTCGCAACAGTTAAAGGTTCATGAGAAGAATTACCCTGTCCATGAATTAGAGTTGCTAGCGATTGTTCATGCGATATAGATTTGGAGGCACTATATTTACGGCGTGTCGTGTGAGTTTTTCACGGATCATCGGAGCCTTCAGTATTTTTTCAAGCAAAAGTATCTCAATTTGAGGCAGGGGAGGTGGTTGGAGCTATTGAAAGACTATGATATCACTATTTTTTACTACCCCGGGAAGGCCAATGTGGTGGCCGACGCCTTGAGTAGGAAGGCAGCGAGTATGAGCAGCCTTGTGTACATTCCAATCGGTGAAAGACCGCTTGCATCAGATGTTCAGGCTTTGGCGAATTAGTTTGTGAGGCTGGATATTTCGGAGCCCAGCGGTGTTCTAGCTTAGAAAGTCGCTCGGTCTTCCTTGTTTGAGCGCATCGGAGATCGGCAGTATGATGACCCTCATCTATCGGTCCTTAGGGACACAGTGCGGCACGGTGGTGACAAGAATGTTACTGTTGGGGATGATGGAGTTTTGAGGATGCAGGGTCGTGTTTGTGTGCCTAATATGGATGGACTTCGTGAGTTGATTTCTTAGGAGGCCCACAATTCTCGGTATTCTATTCATCCGGGAGCTGCCAAGATGTATCAGGACTTGCGGCATCATTATTGGTGGAGGAGAATGAAGAAGGACATAGTTGCATATGTAGCTCAGTGTCTAAATTGTCAGCAAGTAAAGGGTGAGCATCAGAGACCTGGTGGTTTGCCAGAAGTTAGAGATTCGGAGTGGAAGTGGGGGCGTATCACTATGGATTTCGTTGTTGGGCTCTCACGGACTCAGAGGAAGTACGATGCAGTTTGGGTCATTGTGGATATGCTGACCAAGTCAGCACATTTCATTCCTGTGGAAGTTACCTATTCTTCAGAGTAGTTGGTAGAGATTTATATCCGCAAGGTCATCCGCATTCATGGTGTGCCCATGTCTATCATTTCTGATCGATTCACCTTGCACTTTTGGAGAGCCGTACCACGTGAGTTGGTCACGCAGATTGAGTTGAGCACAACGTTTCGTCCTCAGACAGACGGACAGTCCGAGTGCACTATTGAGATATTTGAGGATATGCTCCGCGCATGTGTTATAGACTTTGGAGGATCGTGGAATTAGTTTGCTTACAACAACAGCTACCAGTCGAGCATCCAGGTGGCTCCCTAAGAGGCATCATACGGTAGGCGGTGTCAATCGCCAGTAGGATGGTTCGAGCCAGGGGAGGCTCGGTTGTTGGATATAGATCTAGTACATGATGCCTTGGATAAGGTCAAGATTATTTAGGATCGAATTTGCACATCTCAATCCAGGCAGAAGAGTTATGTCGACCACAGAGTTCGTGATGTTGCACTCATGGTCGGAGAGAGAGTGTTGCTCCGAGTATCACCCATGAAGGGTGTGATGAGGTTCATAACGAAGGCCAAGTTGAGCCCTAGGTATATCGGGCCTTTTGAGATTTTTGAGAGAGTGGGAGAGGTGGTTTATAGGCTTGCGTTGCCACTAGGGTTATCAGCAATTCATCCGGTATTCCATGTGTACATGCTCCAAAAGTATCACTGCGGACCGTCCCATGTGTTAGATTTATACTCTGTCCAGTGGACAAGGATTTGACTTACGAGGAGGAGCCAGTGGCTATTCTATCCTTGTAGGTTCGTCAGTTGGGGTTGAAGAGTTATCCTTCGGTTCGAGTGCAGTGGAGAGGTCAGCCCATCGAGGCAGCTACTTAGGAGTCCGAGTCGGACATGCAGAGTAGATATCCCCACCTTTTCACCAGTTCAGGTACTTTTCTATGTCCGTTTGAGGACCAACAGTTATTTTTGAGGTGGATAATGTGATGACCTGATAGGTCATCTTATGTTTTAGAACCTAATTCTGTGATCCGAAGCCTTAAATACCTCACTTTAGTTAAACATGAAATTTTGCATTAAAATTCATTTGAGTTGACTTCGGTTAACGTTTTAAGCAAACAGACCCGAATTTGTGTTTTGACGGTCCCGGTGGGTCTGTATCGTGATTTGGCACTTGGACGTATGCCCTGAATCGAATTCGGAAGTCCCTAGCCCGAGTTATCGCATTTTATAGAAATTTGAAAGTTAAAGGCTTAATGAATTTGAAATGTTTGATCAATGTTTGACTTTTAGATATCGGGTCCGTATTTTAGTTCCGAAGGCCAATATAGGTCCAATACTACATTTATGACATATATGTCAAATTTGGTGAGAAACTGAGTTGATTTGATGTGATTCGGACATCCGATTGTGAAAATAGAAGTTTCAAAGTTTTATTGAAAATTTCATTTGATTTGGGTTCAATTCGTAGTTCTAGGTGTTATTTTGGCGATTTGATCGCCCAAGCAAGTCGTATGATATTTTAGACTTGTGTGCATAGTTGGTTTAGAGCCCCGAGGGGTCATATGAGTTTTGGATAGGCTACGGAGTGAATTTGGACTTAGAACTCAGCTTGTGTCTACAATTTCTGGTAACTGGCCTCTGATCTCGCATTTTCGAGATCAGTGTTCGCACTTGCAAACATTCCAAATTCCTCACATGCTCGCATTTGCGAAGAGTACCTGGGTCAGCATGAGTTCGCATTTGCGATCATGAGGACGCAATTGCGGGGAGGCCAAAGTTCGCATTTGCGAACAATTCTTCGCTTTTGCAAAGTGGGGCTGGGGCATGCTTGATCACATTGATGATCAAATTGGTCGCAATTGCGGAAGGTCAATGTTTGCATTTGCGAACAATTCATCGCAATGCGATGATTGTAGAGGTGTGAGAGTTTTTCGCAATTGCGATGGATTCTTCGTATTTGGGGGTTAGTATTGGCGAACCCCAGGTCGCAAATGCGACATCTGCAACTGATCAAAACTTGACTTAGACGGGATTTTTTCTCATTCTTCAAAATTTTCAAAACAAGAAACCCTAGAGGCGATTTTCCAAAGAATTTTTCTTCCCCAAATCATTGGTAAGTGATTCTAAACAAGCTTCTTTCAATCTTTCACTACATTTCCTATGATTTCAACCTAAAATCTTGTGTTTTCTTAGTGGAAATTGGGGGTTTTGATTAAAATTAGGAATTTTTGTAAATTGGGGAGTTAGACCTCAAATTGTGGTCGGATTCCAAAACAAATTACATAACAGGGCTCGGGGGTGTAGGGTATTCGGGTTTTGGTCCGAACTTCAGGATTGGACCAAGCGGGCCCAGGTCTTGACTTTTGTTGACCTTTTCAATAATGACCTAAATTGAATTCTTTGCAATCGCGGCTAGTTCCTAAGGCTTAATTTGAATCAATTGGTTGGTAAATTACTTGATTCTATTGGTTCGGAGGCTTGTTTGAGAGGCAAAGCTGTGATTGAGCTTCGAGTGGACCTTTTGGAGCGAGGTAAGTGTCGTGTTTAACCTTGACTTGAGAGATTAGTATTTGCTTGACTATTTTCTACATGTTTAGATGTTGGGTACAACATATATGTGAGGTGACAAGTACTTATGCGTTGTGGTCGGGTTAAAGCATGTGGGTGGGACTTATTCCTTGTAGTTTATTGCTTACATTGATCCGTTATCCATGCTTAGACTAGTGACTTGCTAAATTGATAGTTCTTATTGTGTTTACGGGCTTTTGGTTATAATTGAGTATTGAATCCAAAGTTGAGATTGGTATTGTGGAACCATTGTTGAGGTAAAGCTTGTTATTGTTGATTCTATCTCCCTGCTTTATATTCGTTCATTGTTATGCGGTAAGGGAGAGTATTAAAATACGATGGGTGATGTCGTGCCATGTTGTGAGTGTTAATGCACTAAGGGTGATGTCGTGCCATATTGTGAGTGTTAATGCACGAAGGGTGATGTCGTGCCGTATATTTTGATTTACATTGTGAGGTTGAAAGTAAAAGCACGACGGGTGATGTCGTGCAATATCTTTGTTTCATTATGAGATTTAGAGTAAAAGTACGAAGGATGATGCCGTGCAATTTCTTTTATTGTGTGTAATTGATTTCAGCGATTAAAGGCATATCAATTTTTCTAGTAATCATATCTACTGTATCTCTTATTTCTTGTTTTCCCCTTTAGCATGTTTCCCCTCCTAGTAGTACATGTCTTAGCTATTATTATTGCTTTCTTGTACATATATTGTTATCTGCACAAGTTTATTATGTGGGTGTTTTGTCATATCCTCGTCACTACTTCGTCGAGGTTAGGCTCGACACTTACAAGTACATGGAGTCGGTTGTACTCATACTATATTCTACATTTCTTGTGACATCGTGAGGTTAGCAGCTGGACTTGCTTGTCGGAGACCCAAGGTAGATCTGCTGGCGTTCGCAGACCCTGGAGTCCCTTCTTAGCTTCTTTATTTTATTGTTTTCTTTCTTCCAAAACAGTTGTATTTTCTGTCAGACTTTGTATGTAGTAAATCTTAGAAGCTCGTGAGTTGTGACTGCAGATCCTAAATGTATCAGATATTACGAGTTTTATGTTATTCCGCAATTCCGTTTTAGTTTCTGTTTAGCTTATATGTTTCTATTATTGAAATTTACCAATGTTTGTATTAAGAATCCTCTAACGTTGGCTTGCCTAGCAAATGACATGTTAGGCTCCATCACGGTCTCGAAGATGGAAAATCCGGGTCATGACAAACAAACTTCATATGAGAACAATATAGGGAACCTATTACACAACCTCAAAGTGCTCAGAACAACAAGTCACGTATCTGGCACAAGTTCCAACATGATCAGTCAAAAAATGGCGGAGGGAACGAATGAATATCAGTTCCTCCGGTGATAGTACAAATCAACTCCCTACAACTATTAAAATCATTGCACTGTTTTTCTGCACACGCAACAATGCAACAATCACTTTATGGAGCATGCCTTGTACCCGATACTTGCTTGCATCATCCCAATAACCTCACTTATATATTACCAACATGAGGCAAGGGAATACTCATACTTGCAAACCCTAAATCATTAAGTCTCCGTCTCAAGTGTGCTGCCGCCTTTCATTGACTAAAAGGCTTGAAGAACAAAGTAGCAACAGAACAAATGACTTGATCCGATCACTAAGTTTATCGTGTGTCCTTAGTATTGTTGTGTCTTTGTTAGTGTTATTTACTTGTAATTCCTACTCAGCTTAGTTAGAATCATTTTGTAGGATATCCTCTGTAAAATCATAAACCGCGTGTTTTGTGTTTGGCTAGAGTTAGTCAAGTGGTGAGCTTTGTAATAGAGTTATTGGCTAGAGTTACTGCAAGTAGGTCAGGGATTAATAGTTTAATTCCTAGATTATAATAGGTTGTAATCTAAAGTTTTCTCGCTTAGTGAAGTTGAAATCCAACGAGTGTAGGTCGCGATTTTTTAATCTTGTGAATGTTTAACCAAAGAATTAGATCCTTTGACTAAAGCTATTTCTAGGAGGAACACGGGTTAATGATAACAAGGAAATAGAGAAAAATGAATAATAGACAATATTGCAGAGATATAGAAAAGCAAAGTAGATTGTATTCGAGAATCAGATGCCTTTACAAGTTGTATTCCCCTCCCTTATATAGGAGATTACTTGATATAACATACAACTCTTGCTATGGTTGCCCATTAATGACTAATTATGACATTAATTAGGTGTTACAAAGGATAACGGTAATTGGGGTACGGTTACATAACGTACGAGTAATCAATTGTGGGTTCTTGAAACTACCCGTAGATTTGTCCAGATTCATTCTAACCGTGTCCCTTCCCTGTTTTGATCAGTTGAGTTTTCCGTGGCTGATAAGCTCGAGGGTTTATTGAATTGTGCCTCTTTGTTCCGTAGCTCTTCAAAAAATCACATCCAGCTGTCGCGTTCTCCTGTGCCCACATAACTGGCCGAGTTGTCAAAAGTTGGCTTACGTGTGAAACTCTTTTTTTCCAATATAGATAGTCCCCCCCACTTACCATATATTTATCGATTAATATTTGGTAAGTGGATACTCATTTATGGCGGGAATATTTTGCCTCCGCTTTACCTCGAAACATAGTATCCTTCTCTAAACCATATGCGTCGTTTGTCACTTCCATTTAGTGCTCATACCATGTGTCCTTCTCGGATTGGTTCTGCATTTACTCGGTACCTTTTAGGGCTTTATGAGGCTGTGTCAGTCCCTAAGTGACACCTTCAATTATGACTTTTCATCATTATTTTTCTTTTTCTCCATATTTGACGGTTGTCCTCAAGTATAAATACCTTTCTTCTTTTATTTGCTTCCACGAAACACTTTCTAACTTTGTCTTTTGTAAAGAACTTTCTTCTTGCCTTTGTAAACATGTCTTCTTCAAACCAACCTCAGGGAGTCATAGATATTGAAAATTTAACGCCATCTTCTGCTCCGACTAGGAGTCAGAGGGGTGGTAGAATTAGGAGTCTAGGATCCACTCCTTCGAGAGGCTCCTCTTCTTCTCAGATAGTTCCCTCTCCTTCCGCTAGGTCTATAGTTTCTCCGAGGTTTAGGGCTTCTCGGTCTTTGTCTAGAGGTAGAGGTGAACGCCTTCGTGAACCTGGAATTGATGAAATTGTCCCTGCTGAGTTTGTCTTTGCTAGAGATAATCAAGTTCTTATAGACCAATCTTCTTCCCTTGAGAGTGTCGAAAGGTATCCAACCCTTATAACTGAGGGTCAGATTTCCCTTGTTCGTAGGGAATGTTTTTGGAGGCCTGATTTCCCTATCTACATTCCGAATAGTAATCAAAGAATAACGTCTTACAAGACGGGATATTCTGTTGTTTATACGTACCCTTTCACTCTAGGGTTTAGACTTCCCACTGACCCAGACATAATTGAATTCTGCCGTTTTTTCAATATCTGCTTAGGACAAGTTGGTCCGCTTGTGTGGTGAGTTGTCGCATGTCTTAGGTGTTTAGCTTCTTTAGCCTTGGTTCCTTTTACTTTCAACCATATTATTCATCTCTACTCTCCTACCTTGTTTCGTGAAGGGGTTTTTAATCTGACTACTTGGAGCAAAAGAGTGCTGGTAACCCCTGGAGATGATAAGGATAAGGGTTGGTACCTCTGGTATGTTTTTGTACCCACTGTTGGTTTAGTGGGTAAAGAAAATCTTCCCTTCCCTGAGAAGTGGAATCGCGCACGTGAGATTCTTTAGCTCACATCTATTTACTTTTCCTCGTTCTGACTTGAGATGTTTTACTAACACCGTATCTGTTTCTTCATCTCTCAGCAATCATGGATACTGTTGAGAATGTCTCCAGTATCCTTGATTGGGTAGAAAAATTGTTGTCCGTTGCTTCTTTAGAAGAGAGATCTTAGAAGTACCTCGCTGGGAGGTATGGTTAGCATGTAAAGACCCACGGTAAGTGAAGCTTTTGTTCTTTCTTCTTTCCTTACTCGAGTCTCTTCTTTCTTTGTCGCTTAACTTTTTCCCTTTTGATAGGGTTCTCTGCTCGTGGGGTGTCTGCTTCATCTATCCCGAAGATGTCTTTGGCTCAGGACCAAGATATTATTGTTGGTTCATCTTTCTCGAAGAGGAAGATTGGTGAGTCTCGTTCCGTAGAAGAAGAAAAAGAAGGTGCTTGAGTCTCGTTCTGTGGATTTCCTGTTCCATGAAGGTTTTGACCTTGATCCTGACGATGTCCCTTTGGCTGCTGTCTTTCCTGCTTCTTTAAGATAAGTTGTCTCATCTGCTCCTTTGGCTATTTCGGCTTCTGTTGTTGCTTTGCCCGTAGCTTCCTCAACTCTTCAACCCTCCGTGCCTGCTGCTTTTCCCGTGGCTTCTGCAGCTCCTCAACCCTCCTGTCTGTTGATGTTTCATCTCTGCCTGCTTCCGTGTCTTCCGCTAGGGAAGTAGGATCTTCCAGTAGAGAGAAGCGACAGGTGGTAATAGAGGTTCCAGCTGAGGGGAATATTTTCAAGAAAATGGGTGAGCCCGAAGTGTGGCTCAAGCCTTTGATAGGTCCCACTGAGAAAGCCAAGCTAGCCAGCCACAATGCTCTTACACGGGCTAATGAAGTTGTGCATACTTTTTTGAAGGTATGATGCAGGTTATCCTCTTTCATTTTCGTATATGAAATTTATCACATCTGATTGGTTTATTTTTTGTAGATTAATCTTATAAGCATGGAGCTTATGAAGAGGATCTCACATACGGACCAGGAGACAAAAGATTTGCAGGCCGATGCTGATAATTGGAAAGCACAGTATGATAGCCTAAGGATTGACATGGATGCCTTAGAAGAGGAAAAGAGTACCTTGAAGCGGAAGATGAGGCTCATGGCAGCAGAGAAGGCTTCTTCCAGTCAGGCTGATAAAGACAAGAGTGTTGTGGAGTCCTCATTTGTTGAGCAGCTGTCCCGCGCCTCAGAGGAGATTAGAGACTTGAAAAACTTGTTGGGGAAGAAGGAGGAATACTCAGGAGAGCTCGTGCAATCACTCACTCGTACTCAAGAGGACCTTCGTAAGGCTTTAGATAAATTTCAAACTCTGGAGGAGTCGATTGTACCGTAAGGGCCGCCCATGAAGCTGCTGAAGCGGAGAAGGAAGGATTGAGAGCTGAGCTTCAAGTATGGGCAAGGGATTATGAAGATCTTGAAGAGGTGGCTGTTGTTGATGTAAGCTAGGCGTACATGAATTCTCGCCTTGACACATTGACGGAAATGAGTCAAGAGGGTTTCGACCTTAGTGCTGAAATAGCTAAAACTAAGGAAGCGATGGAGAAGGCTCAACAAGGTCATAACCTCTCTTCCCCTGATGGTGAGACTCCATCCACTCGTGCCTCTTCATCCCTAGTTGCTCCTGCTCCTTTTGCCAGTGAAGTCAACCCCTCTCTTGAAGAAGTTTAGTTGGTTCACCCTTTTTTTTTTCTTTGTCTCAATTGGTGGTTACCCCCAGTCCCATCGGGGGTAAATTTAGATTTCTTTAAAGTCCCCAAANTTTTCGTAATAGGCACGGTGTCATATTAAATGTGTGCCTTTTTATAGTAGGCATAATTTATGGAAGAGGGCCCTTTATAATTGACATGAATAAGACGTATCAACTTCATGATAATGCAATAGAGTAATAGGAATTTTACACATGTTTAAGCATGTTTCCAAGAAAAGTTTTTTGTTTGAACTTCCATGACATTTTACATGTATTTGATTATCGTCTAAAACTCATGTTGCAACTGTTTTTGTTTAAAATATTTGATATATTCTTGTATTTTGTAACTGTTTTTCATAGGTAACAGTTTTTCGATATTAATACAAGGGAACAACTGTTTTTCACTAGTAACAATTTTTATAAAGATTGGGGTTTTTACCCGCAATTGTTTTCGTTGGAAACAGTTTTCTAATAAGTACGAGGGAAATGTTTTCTTATTCGTAACTGTTTTTATTTGATTACAGTCTTCTGAACAAATACAAGGATTTAGATCTTTCATCCATAACTGTTTTATTTGATAACATTTTTTTGAATAAGCATTGATGATGATCTTTTACCTTTAACTATTTTTGTTACAACAACTTTGAATAAGTATAAAGATGTACATTTCTTTCTCGTGACTAATATTTTGCCTTTCAACCTGAACATGTTCGAAGGTTTTTTGCATTTTTGCATTAGGCTTTGTATTTGGATGACTCTTTTTGATCTCTTTCGATTCTGCTCGTATCACTTGTCTTGTTGTTTAGATGGGTCTTCAGGCTCGAGCTTTTGACTTTATGATAGTCTTTTTTGCTTCGTCTTAGCCTTCTATACTGTATAGTCCCCCAAGTGTTTGAGCTTTGAAGAATGAAATCTCGAGCATTTGATTATTCCTTCCTTGTGATCCTTTTCCTGGAAAGTAAAAACATTCCAGACTCGAAGGTATATAATTTTTTAGATGATAACTTCTTAACCCTTTAAAACGTCCATCAGAAAGTGTAACCCTAGACCGGGAATTGTGTTATTTCCTCGTGTCTTTGCAGGTCTAATATCATCATCTGGTGATGGATTAACTTTATGCCTATCATCTAAAAATGTTAGTAAAAATTTTAAATGTTCAAAATAAAATCGAACATGTGATACCTGATGTGGGGTATTCTTTTCCTTAGAAGTAATACTTCTTTAGGTGGATGGCGTTCCAGCTTGTTGGTAGAACTCTGCCGTCCATAGCTTCCAACTCATAGGCGCCTTTCCCAGCTATGCCTCGGATTTTGTAAGGTCCTTCCCAGTTTGGATTTAGCTTTCCTGCGCCTGCTTCTTTCGTAAGTACCTGAGATGAGCTTTACGGTTGTAAAAACGCTCTATGATTTGTTTTTGAGCTGCCATCCGTATCAGTGCTGCTTCTCTCCGTGGTTCGAGCAGGTCTAGGTTTGGTTCTCAATTCATCGTCGTTTGCTCCCTCCATGGTTGTTGAGAGTCTTATGCTTGGTTCGCCAGTCTCCACAGGTATTAAGGCTTCTGAGCCATAGACAAGTGCGAACGGGGTTTCTCCCGTGGCTATTTCTGATGTTGTTCTGTATGCCCATAATACCGCCGGTAACTCATCAGGCTAGTTTCCTTTGGCTTTATCCAGTCGCTTCTTTAGATTGTTGATGATGACCTTATTCGTTGACTCAGCTTGACCATTAGCCACGGGGTGGTATGGTGTTGAAGTGATTCGTTTGATTTTCCAGCTTTCGATGAATTCTGTGATTTGCGAGCCTATGAATTGTGGGCCATTATCGCACACGATCACCTTTGGTATTCCAAAGCGGCATATTATGTTTCGCCATAAGAAGATTTTAACTTCCTTTTCTCGCACTTGTTTGAACGCTTCTGCCTCTACCCATTTTGTAAAATAGTCGGTTAGCATGAGCAAAAACCGTACATGTGCTTTAGATGTGGGAAGAGGTCCCACTTTGTCCATACCCCATTTCATGAAAGGCCATGGGGCTATTATTGGATGGAATAATTCCTCTGGTCGATGCATGTTATTGGAAAACCTTTGGCACCTGTCGCATTTTGATACGAAGTTCTCGGCTTCTTCTTCCATCTTAGGCCAATAGTATCCAGCTCTGATTAGGGTAACACTAAGGAGCTCGCCCCTGAGTGTTTTCCACAATGTTCTTCGTGGACTTCTTTCATCACAAATTCTGTTTGGTTAGGTCCGAGGCATTTAGCTAAGGGTCCTCCGAACATCTTGCGATAAAGCGAGTTGCGAATAAGGCAATACCGTGCAGCTTTGCGGTGAAGTGCTTGAGCTGCTTTCTTGTCTTCAGGTACGGTGCCATTCTGCAAATAATTAAGAATTTGTTTCTTCAGTCCCATGTTAAGTTGTTGAAAGTTACCTCATTCCTGTCCTAGTTGATCATTGAATTAAATAGTTGGACGACAATTGCATTATCTTTGTTTGTTACTTCCGTGACTGCTGCGAGGTTAGCGAATGCATCTGCATCTGCATTTTCCCTTCTAGGTATTTGCATTACCTTCCATGTTTTGAATTATCTCACGAGCTCCCGTGCTTTTTCAAGATACTGTTGCATTTGAGTCTCTCGAGCGATGTAAGTCCCCTGTATCTGATTTAGTACTAGTTGGGAGTCGCTGTTGATCACAATTTGCTCTATTAAGAGCTTTCGTGCGAGTTCAAGCCCTGCAATAACAACTTCGTACTCTTCTTCATTGTTAGTTATAGGATGACACTTGATAGCTTGCCGTGTCTTTTCACCTGTGGGTGATATTAAGACTATGCCTAAGCCGACACCTTTTATGTTTGAGGAGCCATCGGTGAATAGGGTCCATAGGCCCAGATTAGCACCGTTAAAAAGTTGTAACTCTTTTTCTACTTCAGGGACAATGTTATTACTAAAGTCAGCAACAAAATCAGCTAATATTTGAGACTTAATTGCAGTCCTAGGCTGATAGATTATTTCATGCTCACTTAATTCTATGGCCCACTTGGCTAATCTTCCTGACAATTCTTGTTTATGCAGAATATTTCTTAAAGGATATGAAGTCACAACGGTGATTGGGTGACATTGAAAATATGGTCGTAATTTTCTAGATGCCATTATTAAAGCTAAGGCTAACTTTTCCAGATGTGGATATCTAGTCTCAGCATCTAGCAAAGTTTTACTTACATAATAGATAAGTGATTGCTTACCTTTTTCTTCTCTTACACTGCACTTACAACAATTTCTGAAATAGTCAGGTAGATGTACAATCTTTCCCTTTCTTTTGGCTATGAAAGAAGTGGTGGTTTCGATAGATAAGTCTTCAGATTCTTAAGGGCTTGCTGACATCCTTCAGTCCATTCGAACTGATTCTGCTTTTTGAGAACTGAGAAGAATTTAAAACTTTTTTCGAAAGACTTAGAAATAAATCTTCTCAAAGCTGTTATGTCTTCTAGCTTCAATGTGAGCGGGATTTACCTCTATTCCTCTGTTCGATACAAGGAAACCCAATTACCTGATTGCACTCCAAAAGCGCATTTTTCTGGATTTAGCTTCATATTATACCTGCGTAAAATATAAAAGGTAGCAGAGAAATGCTGGAAATGGTCTTCTGCTTGTGTCAATTTTACCAACATATCATCAATATAGACTTCCATCGTCTTTCCAAGATGTTCTTGGAACATTTTAGTCACTAACCTTTGATAGGTACCTCCAGCATTTTTCAAGCCAAAAGGCATAACTTTATAACAGTAAGCCCCCCTGTTTGTGATGAAGGAAGTTTTTTCCTCATCTGAGGGATCAATTTTAATCTGATTATAACCAGAATATGCATCTAAGAAGCTTAATAATTCATGACCTGATGTGGAATCAATCATTTGATCTATATGTGACAATGAGAATGAATATTTGGGTCATGCTTTATTAAAGTCAGTATAATATACGCATACTCTCCATTTGTCATTATTTTTAGGTACCACCACGGTGTTTGCTAGCCTGTTAGGGTACGTTACCTCTCGTATCGAACCAATCTTCAAAAGTTTTTGTACCTCTTCGTCGATCACTTGGTTCTTGAATGGTCCTTGCTTTCTTTTCTTCTACTTAACAGGTACGAATGATAGATCTTCATTTAGTTTATGGGTCATCACTTCTGGTGGGATGCCTGTCATATCTGAGTGGGACCATGCAAAGCAGTCTGCGTTAGCCTTTAAATAATCAATTAACTTACCTCTTCGACCGGGGCCCAACCTCGTGCCTATATACACTTTCTGTTCAGGCTTTTGTTCAGACAATGGAATAGCTTCGAGCTCTTCCGTAGTTGTTTTGATATGATCGTCTACCTCCAGTTCATGAATGACGCCCGGTCTGGAATCTGCATCCGTGTGGTCTAATGCACCTTCCGTGGTAACTTGATTCACATTCTCGTAAGTATTTTCTTTCGTACCTATTTCAACAATAATACCTTCCGTACCTATTTGGGTAGTAATTTCTTCCATGCCTGTTTGGGTGGTGTTACCCGCTTGGGAGATTCCCTTATCTCGTGATTCTTCCACCTCTATTTTCTTGTTGTAGTGTACCACGAAGTTTATATTTCTTGCGGTTTGCTGATCGCCTCTAATTTGCTGAATCCCCTATTCAGAGGGGAATTTAATTACCTGATTCAAGGTGGAGGGTATTTCTTTCATGTTGTGGATCCATGGCCTTCCTATGATTACGTTGTAAGCCATGTCAGTATCGATGACTTGGAACCTGGTACTTTTGATCATCCTCTCAGCATAGGTGTTAAGCTCAATTTCTCCTTTTGTTCTAACTGTAGAGTTATCAAACCCTGATATGGCTCGTGCCCTTGGGATTATTACCAGAGCATCATTGTGAGGAATCATTAATCCGCTGATATCTGCATCATCGAAGGTTATATCGTCCTCTTCCAGATTTTCACAAACCCGTTTCCATGTGTAGTTGTGAACTTTGTGGTTGTTTTAGCAGACCACTCCGTTTACTTCTTCACCTCCGTGTATCACATTGACGGTTCGTTTTGGAGAAGGAGGATTTGGGGGCTCCTGCCTGGTCCTCATATATGCATGTTTACCTTTATCACTAAACAAATCTATTAAATATCACTGTTTCAATAAATTTTCTACTTCACCTTGTAAAAATCTGCAATCTGCAGTTTTGTGCCCATGATCGTTATGGAATTCACACCAGTGATCTGGGTTCCTTCTATTTGGATTTGATCACATCTCTTTATGCCACCTAAACTTGTCTCCCATGTTCCTCAATATTGAGATAAGTTTAGTAGTACTTACATTAAAGGTATGATCCCCAATTCGAGTATTACCTCTAGGTCGTTCATCTCGATCTTTTCTGGATCTAGACGAGGATGAGACTACGTCTCTTCCTTGTGATCTATAGTCTGACCTAGTGTTTTCGAACCTGGGACGAATATCACATCCCAAGGGTCCTAAGTAAGGATCGTACCTGTTTTTACCTGATTTTCTGTCTGATTCAGGGCGTCTGGATCTGGAATGATCTTCATCTCTTGAACGAGCAATGATATCTTCCTCTATTATGAGTTTAGTACTATACTTGTTATATATATCATTCCATGTTGTAGCGGGGAATTCTCTTAGACTTTCCTTAAATCGTCTCGTGCCTTCTGAACTCTTATCGTTTAGGTTGCTTGCAAATGCCATGGCTGCCCAATTATCAGGCACCCTGGGTAATTGCATTCTTTCTCGTCGAAACCTGTCTACAAACTCACGGAGTAGTTCCGTGTCTCCTTGTTTTATTTTGAATATGTCTTCCATTCTTTTCTCAACTTTTTGTGCACCAGAGTGTGCTTTTATAAATGAATCTGCAAGCTCAGCAAAAGAGTCAATAGAATTTTCAGGGAGAAGAGAATACTAGGTTAGGGCTCCTTTGGTAAGTGTTTTCCCAAGTTTTTTGACAAGGACTGATTCAATCTCTTATTTTGTTAAGTCGTTGAATTTTACTCCAGTAGTGAAATCAGTCACATGATCACGTGGGTCAATTGTTCCATCATATTTGGGAACATCAGGCATTTTAAACTTCTTGGGTATAGGCAAAGGTGTCGCACTTGGCTTCCAAGGTTATTGAGAATACCTATCAACATCAATGCCTTTGATAATAGGTGGTACTCCAAGAATTTGTTCGATGCGATCATTCTGCTCCTTCATCTGTTTCTGCATGGTTAGCAGTAAATTTTGTAATTCAGAGTTATTAGATATATCTGGTCTCGCTTCGATAGATTCATTAGGAGTATCTCCTCTTCCTGAGTTTTCCAACCCAGATTGAGGATTTTCCATGGTGATGGTATTATTGGGGGGGTGGCGGCGGTGGTGTAGGTAACGCTGCCGGTAATCCTCTCGAAAATTCTTGCAAAGCTTGGCTCACATACCCTGCAATCATTTGCTTTACATGATCTTGTTCCATCGTTTGATCATTATCACCATTGTTGTTATTGGATCTTTCTGGGGATTGTTCCCTTGAACCACGTGGGGTTCCTGAAGGCAATGGAACTGGGGTTCCATTCCTTTGCTGGTTGTTGTCGTTGGAGTTCGACATAGTTCAGAGGATATCACTTGAAAAGCAAACAAAGATTATCAGATTCCTGGTAACGAAACCAATTTGTTTAACCAAAGAATTAGATCCTTTGACTAAAGCTATTTCTAGGATGAACACGGGTTACTGATAATCAAGGAAATAGAGAAAAATTAATAATAGACAATATTGCAGAAATATAGAAAAGCAAAGTAGATTGTATTCGAGAATCAGATGCCTTTACAAGCTGTATTCACTTCCCTTATATAGGAGATTCCTTGATATAACGTACAACTCTTGCTATGGTTGACCATTAATGACTAATTATGACATTAATGAAGCGCTACAAAGGATAACGGTAATTGGGGTACAGTTACATAACGTACGAGTAATCAATTATGGGTTCTTGAATCTGCCCGTAGCTTTGTCCAGATTCATTCTGACCGTGTCTCTTCCCTATTTTGATTAGTTGAGTTTCCCGTGACTGATAAGCTCGAGGGTTTATTGAATCGTGCCTTTTTGTTCCGTACCTCTTCAAAGAATCACATTCAACTGTCACGTTCTCCTGTCCCCACATAACTGGCTGAGTTGTCAAAAGTTGGCTTACGTGTGAAACTCTTTTTTACCAATACAGTGAGCTTGGAGCTTTTCACGTAAAATACTTTGTCATTTACTTCTAGTTGTATGTGTGTGTTCTGTGGGAATTGAAGTTCTCTATACAGTTTTGTGGAACTCTTAGTTTACATCATATTGATTCCCTTTTGCCCTCAACTTTTTCCCCTTTTGCTCTCTGTTGGCGCACCTCTCCTAATTATTGCCCATTTCTTCTGAAATAATAACCGTTTTAGAAGGGACAATTTTACAAATTTAATTTTGCCAGATCATTTAATTATTAAGTACGACTGGTACCATTTTGAAGTATCAATTCTTTCGAATTTCTGGTTTAGGTACAATATAATCTTCTAATAAAAAAATGATAATGTCTAAGTTGGCATTATGCATCTTTGTCAAATAATATAAAAGAAGAAAGAATAGCCTGACATAGAAATTAAAGTTTGTATGTGGTATAAATTAGATTACTAAATGAAACTGAAATGAGTAACTAAGATATCATTGCTAGTCCATCTATAAGACTATTAGAGAATCTTTTACTTTGCTTTTAAGTATGCTGTAATATAATGTAAGTTATACTGTTATAGGCTAAGGTCATAATTGTGACATTAATTTGTGATCTTAGTTAGTTGCTATTAGTTTTCGCTTGGAAATGCTTCTTTTCTTTCAATATTCTCTCTAATGCTTTTCTTCTTTATGAAATCAGCATATTGTTGACAACATAATCAATTTTATGTGATTCCTTACTACACGAAAAGAATTCTTCTTATCGATCTATAGTTTCATAATTTTATACTTGTTGTTTGAACCATTGATCCGCTACCTAGNTTCGATCTTCAATCCATTATGTTTTATCCCTGATTTGTCATGCAACAAACGAGCTCGGTTTCTACCTTATACAATATATATATATATATATATATATATATATATATATATTGTATAAGGTAGAAACCGAGCTCGTTTGTTGCATGACAAATCAGGGATAAAACATAATGGATTGAAGATCGAACCTGGATTCCATCGAACCTAGGCAAGAGGATAGAACATGCGTCTTCAAGATTATCGAGTCCGTAACTTCGGAACTGACCCCGACTCCGAACCATCTCGAGAAAACATTATCGAATCAAAATAACGGAAGGCCGAAATATCCGTAACCGGTCGGATATCATGGCGTGAATCTCGGCACGTATCAATGAAACCGATTAATTAGCAAACCATGAAATTTTTTACCTGATCACGTCCAACTATGACTTATAAAAAGGACTAAGCGGTCATTGCAAATATATTCCGGATATTAAGTCCAGAGTCGAATCCCACAGGGAATTAACCTATCAATTACTGTTATCAGACTCACACAATTCTACATAATCAACTTTCAATATTTTTAAATAACAAATGGTTGGTTTTCTACTAACTATTACTTAATGAAACTATAGTAATTAAGAGCTAACTAAGAACGGGTTGTAAACAATAATAGGAATGATCTAAGGTTATGATTTCTCCTATTGTTGAAATCCCTTCCCCCTATGTTTGGTATAAATTTCCCTATACTTCTTTATCGATCATGAGCACTCTGACTGCCGTAAATCTCTCCCGAGTAATTACGACAATATACTAGACATACTCTCTCGAGTTACGCTGGTTAGCTTTAATTACAGCTCACTTAGATCGCACCCTAGATTTCGTTATCCCTAATCCCACCATTAAACCTTTCGTTATTAATCCCTTATATACGTCGGGAGTGATGTTGTTCAAAAACTACCTAAACATGCACTCTCTCCCAAGTAATACATACTAAATAGGTACAGCTAGGTGAGGGCCCTTCAATTAACTACAACAAGCATGTAGTTGAACAAATAGAGATTAGACTTTGGAAAATCTATATTAACATAGCAAGAATTTCATCCTTCAATAGGTTCCATCAAAACCCTAGATTAGATGTTTATCTACTTATACTAAAATAAGATAAAGTAATAAGATGGTTCATAATTCACAATGATAAAAGAAGAAGAATAAAAACTCTAATGATGACTTGATCTTCTCTCACTCGTTCTTGCCTCCAATTGAGTCTAAAAACAAGCTTGAAGCTGACTTTGGGCGAGTTTTTTTGGGTTTATATAAGATTAGGTTAACTTTACCAGCGAGTTACACTTTATCCCCTGGAGTTCCTGGCCATTAAACGCATGACCGCGGTCATTTGCTTCCTCACTATTTTGACTTGCCTTCCACCGCGGTCGCGGTGGTATTTTTCACTGTTTTCTTTGTCTATTCTTGCTCCTTTTCGTCCGAGCTATTCTCGATTGACCTTGTATGTATAAATTCGACTTCAAAAAACTCTTTATCTTCCTTCTAGCTCAAAGTAGTTCCTCCAAAGTATAAAAATCTCAATTAGAGCATTTTGTTATCATTTAGCATTCAAAACATCAGTAAAGTATGGTTAATTTAGAGCATAAATAGCGTCTACATTTCATAATATAGGCTACTATCAATATCCCACACTTAAACCGTTGCTAGTCCTCGAGCAACAAAATCACACTCTAAAGACCTAATCCTCACTGGGTAACTTCCCTAATCCTCAAACCAAGAATAATTCAGAATGTTAGACTACCTCAGCGTAACATCCACACCTTAAGAGTGGACTCTCTCTCTAGCCACGTAATGTCCCTAACCAGCTTTCCTACTCTCAGTCAGAGGTCCAGACTTACCTTCCTTTCATGAGTCAAGTGACTACTCACCACAAAAGAGACTTACATAAACAATATAATTCACACACTGAGGACTTCAAATAAACACAATTTCGCTCACCTTCAGAAAGAAATTCTTGTGCCACAGAAAACGCACCATAAGCTTGCCCGTAGTGTACTGCTCTACTAATCGAGCTCATTCAGTCTAGAATCAAGTAGGACTTTATTTAGTTGTAATATTGGCTGCGGGATGGGTAGTATACATTTGGATATAAGAGTGGGTATACCTCCCTAAGAACTTTAACACATTTTTCTCATTTAAGCCCACATTCCTGTCAAACCACCGTTCCACCTTTACATCGATGTGTTATATCCCCTACTTCTTTAAGCACAGCCACCACCATTAGAGACTTATTCTTTAAACAATACCGCTCATTTTTCTTTCTCTCTTTTTTTTTTAGTTCCGGTGGCTCTTAGTATTAAATTGACACATCGTGCACCTTTATCCATATTTTCTCAGTTCCACTCAAAAGCCCAACCAACCACCCACACTTTAACTTTTCCATATTCATCACAATTCAAGTGCTTATAAGAGGTGATAGGGTTCAAAGATGGACAATTCAAAAATTGGGTAAGGCTTGTAATGTGGTTGCCAAGAAAATCAGGATTACAGGCTCAAAGGGGTTAACTATGGTATATACAATCAGGTGGATAAAACATACATAGATAGGTTCAACAAAGAAAAATCTATATCACTTCCTATACCGAAGAAGTCTACCATTTCGCTTCGTAAACACTCAGGGCAAGTTCTAGGCATTGAATGTTAGCATAGAATCCACAAAGACTCACTCACACATGGCACATGACTCAATTCAGTTTGGGTCATCAGACACTCTGCTCAAGGTACTTAAGCCAAATCAAGAACACACATTTTAAGGCTTTCTCACTAGAGTCAACTAATGAGCCTAAATGTCACACTAAGGTAATCTATATTCAAGGTACCATGGAGTTAGGGGATCCTATTTCCATCCTTACCTTCACCCATAAGTTCCTAACTAAAAAGAAAAACTAACTACACCCGGTTCAAATGAAAATCCTTGGAAAAGAACTGTGGTTTAAAGAAAAATCAAGGGGGAGTTGATACACTACTACAGAAACCAAAATCTTTTTTTTATTCGACTTAAGTCCCTCAAGAAACCTGTCAAGAGGTGTCTATCGTGGGGCCAAGTCGATGTTAATTTAATGAATCAAAATACCAATCAAAGAAATAAAGATATACAACAACAACCAAATCATACCAATCAAATAAATACAACTATACAACAACAACTAAATCATCCCCCCACCCCCCACTTAGAAATTTGGCATGTCCCAATGTCAATTAAATAAAGCAGAGTAAGGTAAGGGGACTTCCCTGGTGATCAATATTGATCAGAGACAGTGCCAGGATTGAGGTGACACACTCTTCCTAGCGCCCGTATCCATACCATTATCTTCTTCTCTAACTTAGCACTTTGGGTGGCCAAAGTATCAACTCTAGTACCCAGGTCAGCGACTGACGTGCGCAACCCAGCCATGTCCTGCTCTAATGCTGTCAAACGGGTGCTCCGGCGGGCCTGTGACGGGCTTGCCTCATCAACAATCTGCACATGTGGGGCGAATTCATGCATAGCCCCCTCATCACCATCATCATCATCATCATCGTCATCATCATCATCCGCCTCAGGTGCCACCGGGTTTTTCCCAACAGTTATTTTGCTCGCCCTGAACGCAACCTTTACTTGCACCTTCCCGTCCACATTGGGATTTACAAGAACTCTTGCCACTCTACACAGCTTGGTGACCAACGATGGGAAGTAGAAACCATACTTCTTCTCCTCTGAGAGAATGAACATCTCGTCTTGGATAAGACGGGCTATGTCAAAATCGTGGCCATTCACAAAGCACCAAATAGTCGATGCCCTTGGCCCATTAATATCAGTAGTGTTGCTTGATGGCAGCAGACTACTGTTGATGATTGTCAGCCAACACTTTGCCTCCCAAGTGAGAGAGGCTGAGTTCAGGGTGATTCTAGGGGTAATCCTTATTATCTCCCTGCCAGGCACACAGATTATTTGAAAGAAGAGGTTCCAAGTGATAGGTTTATTTTGATATGTTTGATAAAAGTCTTCCTTCCCGTTGAAGACTGGAAACCTGTACACTCTTAGAATAGCCTCGAGTGAAGCATTCAACTGGGTGTTGTGCACCGTGACAACCCGATCAACATGCTCTGGGCAATTGGCATAGAATTCTCGTACCAACATCAGATTGCCCTCCTCTGGTTCCTAAAAAAAATGTCAAGTTGACGTCTCCTCAATTCATGGTATATGTTCGGGGCTTCAATCCGAAGAGCTTTCCCTTTAATGGCATGTTCGGGCACAGGCTTCTTGGACGCCTTTTCACGAAACCTTTCTTGGGATTCTTTAGATACGAACCGGCTACTATCGAACTGGTTCGAGCTAGCCTGTGCCCGAGCTCTTGAAGAGCCTCCTGACCCACTGGCTGAGGAACCTGTGCTACGTCTCTTTCTTGATGGATGCATGGTACCTAGCAAAACAAGGGCCACTATTAGTAAGGGTGTGATTAGTGTGAACCTAGGGTGGTTACTCAGACTTTGCCAGCACCATGGTCACATTATCATGTACAGCTCATTGGGGCAATTCCACAAACACCTATTGTGCGTGGGTCTACAATTTAGCACAACTACCCCTATGGAGGTATGAATCCTCCCCAAATCAACCACAATAGCTACACATACTCATCCCCACCACAATCAACGTCTATACAACAAAATCATGCTATTGTCTACCATTATATACATTATCAACTAAAAAGAAGAAGTTTTATTCTAAAACATGACACAAATCTGAAATTTAATTGCAAAAGAAAGAAAAAAAATAAGAGAGAAGAGAGAAAGAAGACATGAACTTAATGGAGGGTGGTGAACAATTGAGGTGATAACTTGAGTACTTGAGAGGTGAGAAAAATAGAAGAATTTGTGAGGGGGAGAAGAAGAAGATATGTGGTTGGGAAAGAGAAGAAATGGGGAGATTGGGAGGGTAGGTTTAGGTTAGTGGGTTTAAGATAGAAAAAAGGAAAATAAAAAATAAAATAAAAATTTACATACCTGCCGACCGCGCCCAGCACCGCGGTTGCGGTCGTGGTCATGGTCGCTGGGCAGAAGAACGTATACTCACCGCGCAGTAGCTCCCTATTCCACTGTGCCCCAGATCGCGGTCGTGGTGCGGTCCTCCGAATTTTTTTTTCTTTCAAGTTTTCACCTTTCCGGAGTTGGATTTTGACCCCGACTTTTCCCCATGTGCACCAACATTTCCATGTACACTAATCAATAGATTAGTATCATTCACCTTAAATACAACAACAAAACAAAAGAAAAACAAAAGAAGAACATGGGTGCCTCCCAAGAAGCGCCTGATTTAACGTCGCGGCACGACGCAGATGAGCGCATTTAAGGTTCGCTCGACCTTTGGGGCTCAGTCAGATGAGTCACTGACAATTCCTTTACTTCATCCATTCCCACATAAGGTTTCAATCTATGCTCATTTACTCTAAACGCGCGAGAGTCTTTTTCTGCGGCAATCTCTACAGCACCTGAAGGTAGCACTTCAACCACACGAAATGGTCCAGACCATCGTGACTTTAGTTTACCCGGAAATAGCCTTAATCTTGAATTGTACAACAACACCATATCTCCGGGTTTGAAATTTCTCTATATAATGTTCTTTTCATGCAACCTCTTCATTCTCTCTTTGTACAATCTTGTGCTCTCGAAAGCAAGATAGCGGAACTCATCCAGTTCATGCAATTCAGTGACTCTATTCGTTCCCGCAACATCCATGTCTAGATTCAACTATTTCAGCACCCACCAAGCTCTATGCTCTAGTTCCACCGGCAAGTGACAGGACTTCCCAAACACCAACTTGTATGGTGACATGCCGATTGGTGTTCTGAAAGCAGTTCTATACACCCAGAGTGCATCATCTAACTTTTTCGCCCAGTCCGTTCTTGTGGCATTAACGGTTTTGGTTAACACACTCTTTATCTCTTTGTTTGACACTTCTACTTGCTCACTTTTTTGAGGATGATATGGAGTTTCCACCTTGTGGCGTACATCATACTTCTCTAGAAATTTCTCGAAGGCTCAATTACAGAAATGAGTGCCTCCAACACTAATTATGGACCTTGGGGTGTCGAAACGGGTGAATATGTTCTTTTTCAAAAACCCAATCACCACCCTTGCATCATTGGTGGGGAGTGCTGCATCTTCCACCCATTTGGACGCGTAGTCTACAGCAACAAGTATGTACTTATTGCCATATGAACTGACGAAGGGACCCATGAAGTCTATTTCCCAAACGTCGAGCACCTCAACCTCCTGAATTGGGTTCATGTGCATCTCATGGCGACGGGAAATGTTCCTGGTTGGTTGGCATTCATCACATCCCTTGACCCATAAATGTGCATCCTTAAACACAGTTGGCCAGTACAACCCTGCTTCTAGAACTTTCGCGGCTGTCCTGACTCCTCCGAAATGTCCACCATATGCTGATGCGTGACATGCCTGCAAAATAGAAGATTGATCTTTCTCGAGGACATACCTCCGGATCATATTTTCAACACAAATCCGAAATAGATAGGGTTCATTCCAATAATACATACGGCAATCACGGTAAAATTTTCTCTTTTGCACAGAGGAAAGGTCATAGGGAACTATATCGCTAGCCAGGTAGTTTGCAATGTCTGCATACCATGGCACTTCCTCAAGGTTCGTGGAGAGTAGCTGCTCGTCTGGAAAGGTTTCCAGAATCTCTTCTACCTCAACTGCTTTTTCAGCTCCTTCCAGTCGCGATAAATGATCAGCGACTTGATTTTCCGTGCCCTTTCGGTCACGAATTTCTAAATCGAACTCTTGTAGCAGCAGCACCCAGTGAATTAGGCGCGATTTTGAATCTTTCTTCTTGATCAGCATGATCAATATATACAAATCAAACTTTTGTACCTGAGAGCAGCATGATCAATATATACAATTACCTTTGAGCCTATCAGGTACGATCTGAACTTGTCAAACACGAACACTACTGCCAGCATTTCCTTTTCAGTCACCGTGTAGTTTAGCTGGGTTCCACGCAACATTATACTTGCGTAGTAAATTGGATGCATGATTTTATCTTTCCGTTGTCCTAGCACTACCCCCACTGCATAGTCACTTGCATCACACATTAGCTCGAATTGTTGCTCCCACTCGGGGGAAACAATGGTAGGTGTTGTGATTAGTCTCTTCTTAAGTTCCTCGAATGCTACCCTGTAATCATCAGAAAACACAAAAGGGTGATCTTTTTCTAGCAATTTTGGAAAAGTCTTTTATAAATCTCTGGTGGAAACCGGCATGTCCAAGGAAACTTTTGATTGCTTTGACGGAGGTGGGTGGTGGAAGTTTTTCTATCACATCAACTTTCGCGCGATCCACCACAATGCCTTGCTTGATACCAAGTGTCCCAAGATTATACCCTCTTTTACCATAAAATGGCACTTCTCCCAGTTTAGTACCAACTTATTCTATATACACCTTTTCAGCACTCTCCTTAGATTTTTAAGGCAGTCATCGAACGAATTTCCCATGACTGAGAAATCATCCATGAAAAACTCCATTATTTCTTCTACCATTTCTGTGAAGATGGACATTATGCACCTTTGGAATGTGGCAGGTGCGTTGCATAGGCCAAATAGCATTCTCCGAAAAGCAAAAATCTCATCGGGGCAGGTGAATGAGGTCTTCTCGTTGTCCTCTTGTGCAATAGAGATCTGATTGTACCCTGAGTACCCATCTAGAAAACAAAAATGGGACCTCCATGCCAGTCTGTCTAACATCCAATCAATGGATGGAAGTGGGAAGTGGTCTTTCCAGGTGGCCAAGTTCAACTTTTTATAATCCATACAGATTCGCCAGCCCGTGATGGTTCATGTCGAGATCAATTCATTCTTATCATTTTTTTACCACCGTTATTCCACCCTTCTTTGGTACACATTGCACTGGGCTAACCCAGTTGTTTTCAGAGATGGGGAATATGATTCTCGTATCTAACCACTTAATAATTTCTTTTTTCACCACTTCTTTCATATTGGGGTTTAGCCTTCTTTGATGTTCTCTGGAAGGTTTGTGCCCATCTTCCAGTAGAATTTTATGCATACAGAAGGCCGGGTTGATCCTCTTCATATCTTCCATGGTCCACCCAATTGCAGTCTTGCACTCTGTCAGCACCTGCAAAAGTTGTTCTGCCTGCACATCTAACAAACTAGATGAGATAAAAACGGGTAATGTGGAGTTAGGTCCTAAGATGCATACCTGAGATGGGTGGTCAGAAGCTTCAGCTCCAGCTTTGGTGGTTCTTCTATGGATGGCTTGGCTGGGGGAGTTTCCCTTTTCTCAAAGTGCAGGGGCTCAAATTCGAGTGGTCTCTTCCAAAAACCTTTGCCCTCAAGAGCTAGCACCCATTCTGCCAATTCTTCACCATTAACCTCATCTAGTGAGGCAAGCTGCTAGGGGATCCTCAATGTTAAAAGTCTAATCATCCTCTTCCAATATTACATCCACGGCATCTATTAAAGAGCAATTGGTGAATTTGCTTGGTCGCCTCATAGATTTCTGCACGTTAAATTTTATTTCCTCATCATTTAATCTCATCTTGAGCTCTCCAGTTTCGTAGTCAATTAGAGCTCTCCTTGTGGACAAAAATGGCCTTCCCAAAATTATGGGAATTTCCTCATCAACCCGACAATCCAGAAGGACAAAATCTGTTGGGAACACAAATTTTCCAACCTGTACCAAAACATCATCAAGGATACCAGAAGGCCTCTTTACTGTCCTGTCAGCCAGCTGCAATAACATGGACGTGGGTCTAGCTCTTTCAATACCGAGCCTTTTATAAATATCCATGGGCATAAGATTTATGCTTTCCCTCAGATCACAGTGCCTTAGCAAATGCAAAGTTACCTATAGTGCAAGGGATCGTGAAACTCTCTGGGTCAGACAACTTCTCAGCAATGGGTCTCGTCACAACAGCACTTCAAGTCTGAGTTAGAGTAGCTGTGGCCAAGTCTTGGAAAGAAAACTTGCGGGACATCAAGTCCTTCATTATTTTCGCATAACCAGGCATCTCTTTTAAAGCATCAATCAATGGAATATTCACCTGAATTTGCTTCAACATCTCCAAGAACTTCTTACATTGCTCATTTTTTTGATATTTTGCCAATCTCTGTGGGAATGGTGTTGGAGGTTGTTTCTTTCCTGTGATTTGGTTTTTATCTTGTTCAGGGAGTGCCTCCACCACCAGTTCTTGTGCTGTCTCAACCTCTTTCTCAGCCTCTTTTTCTTTGCCGGCACCTTCCTAGGCATAATGTACTGTCACTTCAGTCAACCTTGCTGAATCATCTATCTCAATGGGAACTGGCACAAGTGTCTCAGTAGGTCTGCTTTCACGAGCAATATTTTGCTCCAAGTCTAGGTTTCTACCATTACGTAGACTCACTGCCATTAGCTGCTTCGGGCCCTGCTCCTTTTGATTTATATGTGTGTCTGCAGGTAACGTCCCATGAGGACGATTATTCAGAGCCATCGAAATTTGACCCAATTGGACCTTAATATTCTTTATAGCTGACTCGTGTGAGTCTACTCTTTCATTTATTTTTGCATTGGACCGAATCACTTGTTGCATCATTCCCTCGAGTCTAGCGAACCCATCTTCGTGTCTCCCATTGTGTTGTTGTTGTTGAGGTGGATGATAACCCTGCTGCTGATTCTGATTGTTGTAGCCTTGTTCCCTTTGGTAAGGCACCATATTGCCTTGTGGTTTCATGGCCCCATATTGCTGTTATTATTGTATTGTTGCGGGGCTAGCCTGTATTGTTGATTCTGCAAACTCCAATTCTGACCACCTGGTATCTGTCCTCCATAGTTGGACACATAATTCATGTTTTCCGGATAGTGTTGGTGATCACCATTAGCACTCCACGGGCCACCAAATGGCTGACTAATGCAAGATGTACATAAGCCCCCATTGGTTGTATTAACTATGTGCACCTACTGTTTCTGACATGATTCTTCAAACTTTTTAGTGAGGATGCTCATTTGTGTCATTAGTGTGGCCATATTTTCAGCTATAGATTTAGCTGGATCTAAAGCCACAGAGTGGACCACAGGAGTGATGGGAGCGTTTCTGGTGGTCCATCCAGAATTATGTGCCATCTTGTCGAGCAGGATCTTGTTCTCTCTTAATGTTTTACTCAAGAATGCTCCACCGGCTGAAGCATCAACGTTAGCTTTCACACTATCCGCTAGACCCATGTAGAACCTCTGCCCCAACATCTGATCAACAATACCATGGTGTGGACATAAAACCAGCAGCCCTTTGAATCTTTCCTACGTCTCTTGCAATGTTTCTATTGGTTTCTGTCTGAAGCTCAAGATCTCATCAAGTTTTTGAGCAGTCTTGTTGGGTGGATAAAATTTGTTCACAAATTGCTTGACTAATTCCTCCCAAGTAGTGATGGAATTTGTGGGGAGTGAATTGAGCCAAGTTTGAGTTGCTCCTGTCACAGAGAATGGAAACAACAATAGCTTTATTGCTTCCGGTGTCACGTTATGTTGTCTTTGTGTTTGACAGATTGACAGGAAATTCTTTAAGTGTTGTTGAGGATCTTCAATGTATGATCCCGAGATAGTCCCTTGTTTTGCAACAAATGCAGCATATTGTTAATGATTTCGAATGAATCAGCATGTATCTGCGGGACAACAATCGCGGTGGCTAAATTGTCTGTTGTGGATTGTGCCCAATCGTAAAAGCAGCCTCTGGCACAAGAGGCTCCACCACCTGCTCATTTGGGTCCTCCACGTTATCCCTATTATCTCTGTTGTTTACCAGCTCTACCATGTCTCGTGCAAGTTGCTCAGTTGAGTTTTGTTGTTGTTTGATTTTCCTGTTTGCCCGATTCAAGGCCTTGAAAATTTTCTCAGGATCTGATAATGCTTCAAGCACTTCACCAGTTCTTGAGGAGTTTCTAGGCATACACCTGTAACACCCAAGATTACAAACGTTAAGAATTAAATGTAGTTGATTGAAAGTGAAGAAAATTGACTACACTAAGAATTTTGCACTTCTTTTAACTGTAATTGATAACACCGTTAAATCCCCAGCAACGACACCAAAATTTGATCACGCCCAACTATGCTTTATAAAAAGAACTAAGCGGTCGTTGCAAATATATTTCGGATATTAAGTCCAGAGTCGAATCTCACAGGGAATTAACCTATCAATTACTGTTATCAGACTAGCAAAATTCTACGTAACCAACTTCCACAGATATTTAAATAACAAATGGTTGGTTTTCTACTAACTATTACTTAATGAAACTATAGTAACTAAGAACGTGTTGTAAACAACAATAGGAATGATCTAAGGTTATGATTTTCCCTATTGTTAGAATCCCTTCCCGCTATGTTTTGTATAAATTCGCCTAAACTTCTCTATCGATCATGAGCACTCTGATTGCCGTAAATCTCTCCCGAATAATTACGAAAATATATTAGACATACTCTCCCGAGTTACACTAGATAGCTTGAATTACAGTTCACTTAGATCACACCCAAGGTTTCGTTATCCCTAATCCACCTTTAAACCCTTTTTTATTGATCCCTCATATACGTTGGGAGTGATGTTGTTCAACAACTACCTAAATATGCACTCTCTCCCGAGTAATACATACTAAATAGGCACAGCTAATTGAGGGCCCTTCAATTAACTACAACAAGCATGTAATTGAACAAATAGAGATTAGACTTTGGCAAATCTATATTAACATAGCAAGAATTTCATCTTTCAATAGGTTCCATCAAAACCCTATATTAGATATTTAGCTATTCATACTAAAATAAGATAAATCAATAAGATGGTTCATAATTCACAAATTAATGATAAAGAGAAGAAGAATGAAAACTTTGATGATGACTTGATCTTCTCTCACTTGTTCTTGCCTCCAATTGAGTCTAAAAACAAGCTTGAAGCTGGCTTTGAGCGAGTTTTTTGGGTTTATATAAGGTTAGGTTAACTTTCCCAGCGAGTTACACTTTAGCCCCTGGAGTTCCTGGCCATTAAACGCACGACCGCGGTCATTTGCTTCCTCATTGTTTTGGCCTGCCTTCCACCGCTTCCAGGGCCGCGCCTCGGACCGCGGTCGCGGTGGTATTTTTCATTGTTTTCCTTGTCTATCCTTGCTCCTTTTCATCCGAGCTATTCTCGATTGGCCTTGTATGTATAAATTCAACTTCAAAACACTCTTTATCTTCCTCCTAGCTCGGGGTAGCTCCTGCAAAGCATAAAAATCCCAATTAGAGCATTTTGTTATCATTTAGCATTCAAAATATCAGTAAAATATGGTTAATTTAGAGCATAAATAGCGTCTACATTGCATAATATAGGCTACTATCATTACCTTATATAGAATTGTACCTAAAGTAGGACTCCTCTGCTATATAAAAGGGTTATGATTATTTATAAATATATTGTAACATGCATCCCAAAGCAACAAACTGTCATTTGTAGTTATTATTATCTCATTACTCTGTTCCGGCACCGATTGTAGTATTTTTGACTCGAGGGTGATCAACCTTCAAGGCAAAAATTGTTCAACTTGTGTGGTTTGCATTTACTTTTCTTGTCATTAATTTCAATTTTAATCGGATTTCTCATTTTATATCAAGTTAGATCGTGTATCCTTAAAACCACGTATAAATTCAATTATTATCCGATTTTGATGGTAAACATATATACTGGGTACGCTATCTCAAAAAGTCTAGCTAATCAGCAGTTCTTTTTTCGTTTTATACCCAATTCGTTTGAAGTTGGACGTTTAATTAGCTTGAATCTATCCAGAAACCAAAAAAAGTTGAAATTTTAATAATTAAATATTCATATATAATGTGACGAGTGAGGCCACATGTAAATTGTTTAGTATTTTTCTCTAAGAATAAATTGGAGAAAAAGTTATAGAAAAAGAGTAGAATTGGATCCCATGTAAGTTTTGAAGGATTATATATTTCGATAGTTTCCTTTTAGAAAGTGACATCTTAATACAGTAAAAAGGAATTGAAAAATGAACATTCAATTTGAAACACAGAAAGTGTATGTTAAACAAAAATTGTGGATGCAAAGTGAGATTCTCAGGTTGAAGTCTCGGCATAAATGTGTCAAATCTTTAGGNGGGGGAGCAAAAAGGTCGTAAACGTTTTTTTTTTAATTTAGAAGCAATACTTGTATTAGACAAAAAGAGACGCCCAATTTTTCAGTTAATATTAGGTCGTAATATTAGCACATATTGTAAGGTTAATTTGCAAATGAAAAAAAATTTGCACGATTTTTATTACTAACAAAAAAGTTTCATTTGCAAAATATATGTATGAATATCTTCAAATTGTGTAATCACAGAATCCTTCTACTTTAATTTACTGTTGCAATAAGAGAAATAAATGCTCTCAAGGAGCTTGCAATATTAGTTGTCACAAAAATGAAGACCATCCCTAATCCGCACAAAATGCGGATGCCGAGGACATAATCTTCATTATTGTTCAACCTATTCAACTCCTTCTACCTCAAATCAACCTCAAGACATCCCTTCCACTCCATCTTGTGAGGAAGAGCAAGCTAACTAATGGAAAACGGTCTCATATCCAAAAAGATAAAAAAATTGCAAAAAACCAATCTGAAACTACTACTCAAACCGCTTATAAAAATCAAATCCACCCCATTTTTACAATACCACCACCCAAGAATGTAACACCCCATCTGGCCCCTCAAAATCACAAACTCACCCAATATTACTCCATTACACAACCAATCCTCCTACCCAAAACAAAACACTATACCGGACCCATCCCCCATGCATAAAACGACGCATGCCAACCCTATAGCGTCTACAACTAATCAAACAACCCTACTTCAACCCCTTTTACACAATCAGCATCACCCTTCCAAATTCCTACATGCACGCACATAGTAAACCTAGGCAAAAACAATCATACCATTTGTTTACCCCCTGCATCCCTTAATTAGAAAAGCCATAGCTAAAAGAATACCTATGAAATAGAATACTACCAAGAAATCACCTAATTACCGAACAATTATAACGGTACCATGCAAGATTCTCCTAGTACCAATGATACACAAAAATACACCCACGTAGAAGACAAAGAACCCTCAATCATAACCCCTCCGATACAAACAAACCCAAACCCTAATGCAAAAAATGAAATAGTGACCCAAACAACAATACCCCAATATCCACCTATATTATTCTCCTCATCAGCACCAACAATTCATAATGAGTACCCTAGCTACAAAAATCCCATACCTTCACTCCAACATGCCAATACACTGCTAAAAGGAAACCAACTCCCAATAACCAATGGCAACGATCAACTACAGGAGCCTAACATTACTACAACCGCTTCAAATAACCCATTCTCCACCATAGCACCATCATCCTCACTCGAATCAAATACCACAACCATTAACAATGTTTCATTCACAGCACCACAGGAACAACCAACACCTCTGACACAGACGCCTCACAAATAATGTTCATATCAACCACTATCACCACCTTCCACCTCCACACCTAATTATCCTCACCACCTCCCTCTTCAACACCACCAGGTGGTACTGCCATTAAATAACCCACTCATGCAGCAACCCCATCTCCCTCCACAACACCAAATTCCTTCCATGCATCAAATAACTCCAATAGATCTTCAACTACTCTAGAACCATGTCACACTATTACTGGAAACTTCGGAAGAGATGTCTTTTTCACTACAAGAAGGAACTCCAAATCAAGCACAACTGCACCAACTCTCGAATCTAATTCATCAACAAGATCTCACAATCCTGCAGCTACAACATATCATTGCACAATACCAACAGTGGCAAATCAAGTTCAAGTAAGAAACCCTATTCCTTGGAATACACACCCACAAAACAACTCGAGGCAATGGTTCACTCCTCCACATGCACTAGAGAGGATACAAGCCACGCTACTAGTGGCATCTCAACAACAGGTCATCAATATCAACTCATTGCCACCTCCACCACCCCTGGGAAACCACCAACATGCAGAAGAAGACAACGGCCTGCCAGAGACATTCATGGAATCAATGATACTTAATGATTTCCTGACGATCTCCATGCGAGGAAATATCGGAAAAAATCCCTAATCTTCATTTCCCAAAATCTACAGAAAACCTCCTTGAATATAAGACTAGACCCTTTCTCACTAGAGGAGAGGTATGTCATACTCATGTTTCCAACATTGAAAGACAACCTACTACCTGCAGTACTATACAATCCACCACACATGTTAATGCACTTGGAATTATCACTTGCTCCGGAGAGGAGCAATTCACAACAAGAAGGTCTCATGAAGATCATGGCTTGGAACTGTCGGGGAGCCCATAATCAGGAATTTCGTCGGAATCTGTGTTTCATACTATCATGGAACAATCCATCAATCCTATGTCTCACAAAAACAAAAATGGAAGACCAAACGGACCTCCTAGCAAAATTCAACTACATATATCTCATCCAAGTAGCAGCTCAAGGGCAATCAGAATGAATAGTTCTACTTTGGAGAGCCAATGAATTGATTGTGGATCCAGTAGCAGTCACAAGCCAGGAAATTCACGCATCAGTCCAGGTAAACAAATCACATATTTGGTTATTTTTCTTGATATATGACAGTAACAATTTTTCAAATAGACAAGTGTTATGGAACAACCTCCAAACTGTCCATAACACCCACCAGTGTGCGTGGCCTCTTTGTGGTGACTTCAATGAAGTCTCTATGTCCAATGATAAACTAGGAGGAGCCCCTATGAATCTTAAGAGGACCTCGACTTTTTAATAAATTCCTTAACAATATTAAAATGATAGACTTAGGTTTTCAAGCCCTAGATTTATATGGACTAATAAACCTAAATTCAATCACACTAACAATAACCTAAATCAATTATAATGGAAAGACTCGACATTTTAAGCTATCAACAAATGGCTTGAGCTTTTTCAAGATTCAACCGTTAAACACCTACCCCCACACACTCAGATCATTGCTCACTAATTTTAAATTTAACAAAACCTTTCCCAAAACCTAGGTCAAATTTCAAACTAGAAACAATGTGGCCTCAACACCCTCAATTCCATGATATTGTTACCCACATATGGCTAAATGTTCAAGACTACTCCACCGGATTAAAAAGATTCACTGACTTAGCCAACCACTGGAATGTCAACACGTTTGGGAATATCTTTTACAAAAAAAAGACCTTAGTTGCCCGTCTCAAAGGGCTACAACATATGGACCCACACACTAAAAGTTCCTCGCATTACAATCTAGAAAAAAAATTAATCACTGACTTTAACAGTTTATTTAGGAGGGAGGAGGAATTTTGGAAGTTAAAATCCCATGCCCAATGGCTAAATGAAGGGGATGCAAATACTACATTCTTTCACCTTTTCACAATAATAATAAGAAGAAGTAATAGGATCCTAATCTTGCATGATTCAGTAGGAAATTGGACCTATGACACCATGGTCATACATGATACAATCTTTAACTACTACAAAAAGCTTTTTACAACTGAACTAACCCAATGCCAAAAGGAATACATTTCTACCTTCTCTATATTATTAACTGAGGATGACAAAAAATTCATTAGTCGCCAATTATCTGCTGCAGAAATTACTAAGGCAGTATACTCATTTAAACCACTAAGAGCACTGGGCCCTAATGGATTACACCCCATTTTCTTTCAAAAATTTTGGACGGAAACCAAACAAGTTGTTAACCACACTTTTCAACAAGCTTTCATTAATTCTACTATTCCTCCGAAAATTAACAAAACTAACACTATATTGATACCAAAAACCACCTATCCAGAATCAATCACCCAATATAGATCAATTGGCCTTTGTAACACAATATACAAAATTATTACAAAAATTATTATTAATAGAATTAGACCTTTTCTTACCAATCTAATCAATCCAACTCAAAGTAGTTTCTTAAATGGACGTAGAGCAGCTGATAATGCCATCCTAGTTCAGGAAATCATTCACTTCTTCAAAAATCAACTGGGGAAAACAGGTAATATGAGGATAAAAATTGCTCTAAAAAAAGCGTTTGATCGACTAGAATGGTCCTTCATTAAATTCTCCATACACCACTTAAGTTTTCTCTTACCACTAATCAACCTTGTAATGTCCTGTGTCACAACTTCCTCCATATCAGTATTGATCAATGGCACACCAACCCCCTTTTTCCAACCTTCTAGAGGTATAAGGCAGGGTGACCCCCTATCACCATACCTATTCATAATTTGCATGGAGTCCCTACCCAGAATAATCGAACACAATAAAGATATTTGTAAATGGACTCCAATAAGACTGCATAGAAATGCTCATCCACTCTCTCACCTAATGTATGTTGATGACCTCATCTTAGTAGCACAAGCAACTACTAATAACACCTCTACCATAATAGACATATTCAATCAACTAAGTTTAAAATCTGGTCAACGTATCAACTTTCACAAATCAAAATTATTCTTTTCTAACAATGTCAACCATATCCTTAGCCAATCCATTTTCATATCTCTAAACATCTCCATTGCCACCAACTTTGGTAAATACCTAGGTTTTCCAATAAGTACCAACCCAAAACTGTTGACTACCAATACATTATTGATCAAATCACCACTAAAGTCTCAGGTTGGAGAGCAAAATTCCTCACCCTAGCAGGAAGAGCTACTCTTATTAAATCTGTCCTAAATATAATTCTTGTCCATGTAATGCAAATTAATCTACTACCTCCCAAAGTCATCACTAAAATTGATCGGCTACAACAAAATTTCCTCTGGGGAACAACTGATCAAAAAAAGAAAATTCACCTAGTAAATTGGGATAAATGTACATCTCCTAAATCAGAAGGAGGACTAGGCATCCAAAAACTAGTCATTAAAAATAAATCTATCCTCACAGGCCTCCTTTAGCGTTACACAAACTCAAATAACTCCATATGGACTAGAACCTTGCTCCTAAATATGATCCATAACATAATAATACTAATAGCTTCCTATACCCTATTAAATCTCACTCAAGACCATCTTACATATGAAAAAGTATGATAAATACTATTAATTATGGCCACGCATGCACAAGCTGGAATGTGGTTAATGGAAAAAACATACATCTTTGGAACAATCGTTGGATTGCCAATAAGATTTCACTCCACCACTTCATCCATGGCCCCATACCTAAGCATGAAATAAATAAATCTGTAGCTACCCTCATATCCATCTCAACTTGGGATATCTACAACCTCTCATTTATTTTACCATCAAACATTATATCCCTTATAAATAATACCCTCATTGATCCAAACCACCAAGAAAAGTATACTCCCTACTGGCATCCTACACATGATGGCAACTTCACCTTCTACCTATCTTCACATCCTACATCAAAGCAATTTCATCTCCAAATTCCCCCACGACTAAATTTGAAAACTAACAACTTTACCAAAATTAAAATGCTTCATATGTCTACTCACTCAAGAAAAAATTACCCACAAAAATATTCATGCACCACAAAAAAAAACCATAAATAACCCCTACTGCCCTATCTTCTCAAATTCAAAGGAAGACATACCCCACATACTCCTTCAATGCCAACATGCCTCCTCGTTATGGCAACAACTAAGAATAATAACACCCTCAACTAACCTAACTGACTGGTTATGCAATTTATGCAAATCACATACACTAATCAAAATAACTCCCAAAGTCTCAATACCCTCCATACTAACTTCTATCCTACTATGGAAAATTTGATTAACTCGCAACAACAATACCTACAACAAACTAAATCAACCAATAAACCCTACTAATATTATCTCGATGGCTACACAAATAACCTACCTAACCAATATTAATTTAACCAAAACAAATAAGATCAAAGAACCCACCTCATGGCATAAACCACCCCCAGCACATTACAAACTCAATATAGATGGATCATATGATGCAACAAATTGGCCAAACCTCGCATCTTCAGACATGAGGGCCGCTGATGCGCGTCCGCTGTTGTGCCTTATCTTCCGCACCTGCGGAATGGGATGTTGTTGCTGTCACTACCATCGCACCTGGGCACTCGCAGGTGTGAAAAATCCTTCGCGCCTGCGGTTTCTGGGCAGCCTTTATTGGTTCGCTTCTGCGGCTCGTGGTTTGCACGTGCGGCTGCCCAAGCGCAGGTGCGATTACACCAGCAGCTGGGAGCTTCAATTGTTGCTCCCAAGTCCCAACTTGGTTCGTGCCTCGTCCGATTAACACTTGGGGTCCACGAGGCCCCGCCCGAACATACTTACAAGTTTGGAATCATAAAATGGACTTGCTCGAACTCTCGGAATGCACAAAACAACATCAAAACTAAGAATCACATCCCAAAACAATTGAAATCAAAATATGAACTTTAAGTTCTTTAATTTACTCCCAATGCGTCGAAACGTACTTAAACTACTCGGAATGACTACAACTTTTGTGTGCAAGTCTTAAATGATATTACGGAACTATTCCTAGTCTCATAATCCCATTTGGACCTCGATATCACCAAAACCTACTCCAACACAAATTTAAAGAACTTCATAACTTTCAAAGAACCGCCTTTCACTATTAGGTGCCGAAATGCTCTCGGGTCATCCAAAACCCACAAATCTAGTTTCCAAATAAGTCAGAATCTTAGCGGAAGCTCTTCCTTTGACAGTTATTCCTATGGCCAATAGGAGCTCTACTTCCCTCTTTCCGACCTCATCACTTCAATTCAAGGGCAAACCCATTTCCTAGTCACCGGGCTGAGCCAAGTCCTCCGTCCCAGATTCCATCGCCGCAGCCATCTGGTTCACCGGTACTACCACCGAACATACGCCCAAGTCCGAAATCATCATACGAACCTATTGGAATCGTAAAATCCCAATTCCGAGGTCATTTACTTAATACGTTGACTGAAGTCAAACTTAGCCTTTTTAGCCAATCTTAAGGAACCAAGTGTTCCGATTTTAACCCGAACCCTTCCAAATCCTAAACTAATAATCCCCGCAATTCATAAAACAATGAAAGCACATACGGGGAGTTTTATTTAGGGAAATGGGGTTCTAAAAAGTAAAACGATCAGTCGGATTGTTACATTCTCCACCTCTTAAATAAATGTTCATCGTCGAACGTGTCTAGAATCATACCTGGAGGGCTGAATAAGTGTGGATATTTGCTCCGCATGTCCCCCTTGAACTCCCAAGTTGTCTCCTCGACTGGCGGCCCCCTCCACTGAACCTTTATCGCGGAAATCCTCTTGGACCTCAACTGGCGAATTTGCCTATAAACAATGGCAACTGACACCTCCTCATAACCCATGCTCTCATCTAACTGAATCGTGTTGAAGTCTAACACATGTGAACTTTTGGCATGATACCTCCGGATCATAGACACGTGGAAAATCGAATGATCTCCTGATAGACTGGGAGGCAAAGAAATCTCATAAGAAACCTCCCCAACTCGTCTCAACACCTCAAATGGGCCTATAAACCTTGGTCTCAACTTGCCCTTCTTCCCGAATCTCATAATCCCCTTCATCGGCGAGACTTTCAAGAGAACCTTCTCTCCTACCATAAATGATAAATCACGCTCCTTCTGATCCTCGTAACTCTTCTATATGGACTCTGCTGTGCGAAGTCGCTCCTGAATCAACTTTAACTTTTCCTAGGCATCCTTCACCAAATCAGTACCATATGACTTAGCCTCGCCGGGCTCAAACCACGCGATGGGAGAACAACAACGCCGACCATATAAATCCTTAAATGGAGCCATCTCGATGCTAGACTGATAACTATTATTGTTATCAAACTCGGCCAAGGGAAAGAATCGATCCCATTGTATCCCAAAGTCAATCACACATGCTCTGAGCATGTCCTCCAAGATCTGAACTGTCCGCTCCGACTACCAGTCGGTCTCTGGATGAAATGATGTGTTGAGATCTACACGGGTCCCCAACTCACTCTACATTACTCTCCAAAAATGCGAAGTAAACTGAGGGCCTCTATCTGATATGATGGAAATAGGCACACCATGCAACCAAACTATCTCCTGAATATAAATCTGGGTCAACCTCTCTGAAGTATACGTAGTCACAACTGGGATTAAGTGTGCCAACTTGGTCAATCTGTCAACAATGACCTGAACTGCATCAAACTTCCGCAAAGTCCACTGTAACCCAACTACGATGTCCATAGTAACGCGCTCCCACTTCCACTCAGGTATAGTCATCTGCTGGAGTAGGCCACTTGGCCTCTGGTGCTCATACTTAACCTATTGGCAATTGAGGCATCTGGCTACATACTCAACTATGTCTTTCTTTATCTGCCGCCACCAATAATGCTGCCTCGGGTCGCGATACATCTTTATAGCACCTGGATGAATAGAATATAGAGAACTAGTGCGCCACCTCTAGAATCCTCCCCCTCAAGCCATCGACATTAGGAACACATAGACGACCCTGGAGTAGCAGAACACCATCCTCGCCGATAGTAACCTCTTTGACACCACTCTGTAGTACCATCTCCCTGAGAACCAAAAAGTGCGGATCATCGAACTGTCGAGCCTTTATCTGCTCCAATAGTGAAGACTGGGCAACGACGCTTGCAAGAATTCAGTTGGGTTTTGAAATATCCAACCTCATAAGTTGTTAGCCAAGGACTGAATGTTCGAAGTTAGTGGCCTCTCCTCTGTTGAAATGAATGCCAAGCTACCCATACTCTCTGTCTTTCTGCTCAAGGCATCTGCGACTACATTCGCCTTGCTCGGATGATAAATAATGGTGATATCATAATCCTTCAGTAACTCAAGCCATCTTTGCTACCACAAATTGTGATCCCTTTGCTTGAACAAGTGCTCCAAGATGCGAGAATCAGTGTAAACCTGACAGGGCACCCATAAAGATAATGCCTCCAAATCTTAAGAGCATGAACAATTGCGGCCGACTCCAAATCGTGCATAGGGTAATTCTTCTCATGGATCTTCAGTTGACGTGAAGCATATGCAATAACTCGCCCCTCCTGCATCAATACACATCCCAAACTGACACGTGAAGCGTCGCAATACGTAGTATACATCCCCGAACCAGAAAGCAACACTAGAACTAGTGATGTAGTCTAAGTTGTCTTGAGCTTCTGAAAGCTCGCCTCGCAATCATCGGACCAATATAACAGAGCACCCTTCTGGGTCAATCTAGTTAAAGGTACTGCAATAGATGAGAATCCCTCCACAAACCGGCGACAATAACCTACTAACCCCAAGAAGCTCTTGATCTCAGTCGTCGTAGTAGGACGAGGCCAACTCCTCCATGTTGCGCGAATAGATCAATATGTCGTCAATGAAGACAAAATGATGAATGAATCAATATTAGGTCTAAACACATTGTTCCTCAGATCCATAAACGCCACTGGGGCGCTAGTCAAGCCGAAGGACATCACTAGAAACTCATAATGGCCATATCCAGTACGAAAAGCAGTCTTCGAAACATCTGAGTCCCGAATTTTCAACTGATAGTACCCCCGATCTCAAGTCGATCTTAGAGAACACCCTAGCACCCTGTAACTGGTCAAACAGATCATCAATACGCGGCAACGGGTACTTGTTCTTAATGGTAACTTTTTTCAACTGGCGCTAATCAATACATATCCGCATAGTCCTATCTTTCTTCTTCACAAATAACACTGGTGCACTCCAAGGTGGTAGACTCGGCCTGACGAACCCCTTTGCTGGCAACTCCTCAAGCTGTTCCTTCAAATCTTTCAACTCTTTCATAGCCATACGGTATGGTGGGATAGATATAGGCTGGGTACCTGGAGCCAAATCAATGCAGAAACCGATATCACGATCTAGTGGCATGAAATTTTCAAAGAAACTCAAGAACTTTAAATTTAACAATCGGACGTCTTAATCACGTCAAATCAATTTTATTTTACACCAAATTTTGCAGACAACTCAGAAACAACTAAATGAACCTATACAAAGTTCTAGAAGCGAAATCTGAATCCGGTAGTAACAAAGTCAACCTACGGTCAAACTTAGAAATTCTTTAAATATTTAATTTAATAGTTTTTAAGTGAACACGTTAAATCAAGTTAGGGACTTTCAAATTAGATTCCGAGCATACACCCAAGTTTCAAATCACGATACAGATCCACCGGGACCGTCAAAACACATATGCGGGTCCATATACACAAAATGTTGACCGTAGTCAACTCAATTGAGTTTTAAGGAAAATTCGCATTGTCTTAAATTTTTCACATAAAAACTTTCTGAAAAAAGACAAGGACTATGCATACAAATCGAGAAAGGCTAAACAAAGCAATTTGCGTACATATGCTCAACGCTGCAATTAGCACCCTTAGAATTTGGTTTAGGTGTTAATTAATGTGTTGTAGTTCTATCGTAGATGTTTATCGAAGAACTTTAACTTATGCACAAATGTAGGTAATTGTTAATTGTTAACTTGAGCTAGATCGAGTAATTGAAACACTTCATGACACATGCAACAACAATTTTCGTTGATCAAATTTGAAGAATCTATAGAGAGAAAGATTGATCTAGCTACGGTTAGGAAGAAGGTCGGTTATGTACAAGTGTGTATCTGATATCCAGATTCACTGCACTATATAATAACCTATTTTAATATAAAACTAATTGTCCCAAACTTCCTTCTTTTACACTTTGACCTCTGACTCTCAATACTCCCCCTCAAGCTGGAGTGTTAAATACATCAAGCACTCCAAGCTTGGAGAGTAGTAGTTGGTGTTAAACTGTTCCTAAGACCTTGGTCATCAAGTCAGCTAATTGTTGCTTGTATGGAATATAGTTGGTAGTGATCAGGCCTGCCATGATTTTTTCTCTTAACAAATGACAATCGATTTTTATATACTTTGTCCTCTCATGAAAGATAGGATTTGATGCTATTTGTATCACATCTTTTCAATCACAACGTAGATGTACTGGCTTCTGCACTTTCACTCCTAATTCTCCTAATAATCCTGTTACCCAAATGATTTCTGCAACTACAGCTTACATGCTCCTGTATTCTGCTTCTGTCGAGCTCCTACTGACTGTTTGTTGTTTCTTAGATTTCCAAGACAACAATGAGTCTCCCAACTTCACAACATAGCATGTGATTGATCTCCTAGTATTGGGGCAAGCAGCCCAATCAGAGTCACAGTAAGCTATGAGTGTATGAGTTTCTCCTTTCTTCAAGAATACACTAAGTCCTGGTGAACCTTTGATGTATTTGATAATCCTCAATGCTTCATTCAAATGAGATTGTTTTGGCCTTTGCATAAATTGGCCCAGAACCTGCACCGCAAAGCATAGGTTTGGTCTTGTGATTGTCAAATACAACAACTTCCATATTAATTTTTCATATCCTGCTATATCTTCCAACTCTGCATCTTCAATGATTCCCATATGCTTATCATAGTCTACAGTTTTTAGCTTGTGATTGAGTTCCATTGGTGTGGAAGCAGGTTTACAACCACTAAGCCCTACTTCAGAGATCAACTCCAAAGCATATTTTCTATGATTAAGAACTATTCCTTCTTTTGACCTCATCACTTCTATACCCAAAAAATACCTCAATTCCCGTAAGTCCTTCATCTTGAAGTTACCATGCAAGGAATCCTTTGCCTCGTGTATTAGGTCAACATTACTACCTGTGATTAATAAGTCATCCACATACACTAGAACGACTACAATATCAGCTTCTCTTTTTTTAGTAAAAAGGGAATGGTCATGTGGACTTTGTATATATCCAGCTTGCACAAGAGCAGTAGTTAGTTTTATGTTCCACTGTTTAGAAGCCTGTTTGAGTCTATATAGGGATTTCAACAACCTGCAAACTTTGTACTCCCCCTGTTGTTGGAAACCCTGAGGCATCTCAATGTAGACTTCTTCCTCCAAGGACTTGGAAGCATGAATTATTAACATCCATATGAAATAATGGTCAGTCATTTGATGTTGTTACTGCAATGACTCTCCTAATTGTGACTATTTTGCAACAGGTGAGAAAGTTTTATGGTAGTCAAGCCCTTCCTGTTGAGTGTATCCCTTGGCTACTAACCTTGCTTTGAATCTATAAACCTCTCTATTTCCTTGTATTTAATCTTGTACACCCATTTTAACCCCACTATTTTCTTTCTGGTGGTAAGTATACCACCTCCCGAGTCTGATTATCCTCAAGAGATTTAACCTCCTGCTTCATTGCCTCAATCCAATTCTTGTTAGTTGCAGCTTCCTTGAATCTTATAGGTTTAGTGAGAACTGAGAAAGCTTGTAGATAAGACTGATATGGGGTAGACATATGTGAATAACCAACATGGTTGGATATAGGATATTTGTGACTTGTTGATCCTTTTGTAGGATTTACATAGTCCTTCATCCAGATGGGAGGCACTGTCTTCCTTTGACTCTTGTTGGTATTGCATTTAGAAACATCATCTTGTGGTATGATGTCAGATTTTGAATGGGCATTTGATGTCAGATTTTGATGAATTTGGTATGGGTAGACTCGTGAGTGAATGGGCTTCCTAGTTTTATAACTTTTGTCGGATTTCGAGACGTGGGTATGGGGGGTGGGTTTGAGCCGATTTCGGATTTTGATGTTAATTCAGTATTTCTCTTTTGGAATTGGTCCCTTTAGCATATATTGATCGTATTTTGTTCCTTGTGGCAAGATTCGGCTCGATTGGAGGCCGATTCGAGAAGCAAAGGCATCGCGGAGTGGAGATTTGATCGGTTTGAGGTAAGTAATGATTGTAAACCTAGTATTGAGGGTTTGAAACCCCGGATTTCACATTTTTTTACTATCTTGAGGTGACGCACAGGCTAGGTGACGGGCATGTGGGCGTGTACCATTGGGGATTATGACTTGGCATGTCCCGTAGCAACTATAAAGTTGCGTATTTGACTTAAATTATATGATATTATGTGTTGTAGAAAGAATTTCTTATAAATTGGGATGAATGCCATATTTGGGCCTTGTGCCAGAGCTGTTTGAACCCTTAGGGGCCTTTTCATATTATCCTCTCATTGTTTTGATTTAAGATCTATACTCAGTCATGCTATGTTAACTGATTTCATAACTCAGTCTTTCTTACTCCGTTTTGATGCATATAAAATGTTATTTTGTTGAACACCCTGTTTTTACTGCTAGCCCGAGTGGCTTGAGAGGTTTATGATTGAGTGAGGCGAGGGCCTATTTTTGTGAGGATATTTATGGAATCGGGATGCACGCCGCAGCATGTTGTTACTTATTCCTGATTTTGTGAGGCCGAGGGCCTAATTGATTTATGCCACGAGGTGGCTTGTTATAGCGCTTGGGTTGTAGGAGCACCTCCGGAGTCTGTACACCCCCAGTGAGCGCGGGTACCCTGAGTGAGTGATATGATGTATTGCCCGAGGGGCTGTTCTTGATTCATCTTGTGCCCGAGGGGCTGTTTATGAGTGATTGTGAGGTATGACCGAGGGGCTATATATGAGTGACAGTGATATTTGCCCGAGGGGTTGTTTATGATTCAAGTTCGCCCGAGGGGCTGCATACGAGTGATGTTTGCCCGAGGGGCTGTTTATGATTTATGTTGCCCGAGGGGATGTACACGAGTGAGTTTTTCCCGAGGAGATTATTATGTTTTCATCATTTTTTTTACTCACTGTTCTATCACTTCTTCGTTTGAAAATTGTTGAAAGATGTTTTAATTGGCTTTACTGAAACTGGATTTAAATGAACTAAGTTGATTCAAAACCCTGATTTTAAAAGCCTGTTGTGTTCTACTGAGATTTCATAATATGAACTGTATATGTTCTATTGCTCAGTCTTTATTTGCTTTTATTACTTACTGAGTCGGAGTACTCACATTACTACATGCACCTGTGTGTAGATCCAGGGGTTGATGGATGTGCTAGTAAGTGTTGATTTCATCCGTCGTGGATCTGTTGGAGTTGGCAAGGTAGTTGCATGCCGATCGCAGCCCTGCTCTTCTCCCTCCTATCTTCCTATAGGTGTTATTAGTTGGTTTCCATATTGTATTGGTATTAGTATTATCGGACAGTTCTTAGTTGATGCTCATGACTAGTGACACCCCGATGTTGGGTTTTCTTTCCGCACTATTTTTTAATTTAAGAACTTTATGAAGGTTTATTTTTAAATAGCTTTAAATTTTATTTTAAGAATGAAAATATTAAATGATTTTGGTAATGTGTCGGCTTGCCTAGTATTACAATAGGCGCCATCACGACAGGGTAGTTTGGGTCGTGCCACTAGTATATGATGATCATGTAATGGAGCATCCACAATGTCAATCTCAACATTGTCTTCAGGAAGGGAGGCATCTGCAGGAGGTGCTGGGCATGTTGGTTGATCATGAGGATTAGTGTCAGCATTGTCACAGGAATCTTATATTATGAGCTGAGTTGGTTGCTGAAGAAATGGATCACCTTATTCAACAATTGCCATTTTGAAAAGGAAGCAGTCTTCTCTGAACTAAACATCTCTATTAATATGTATCCATATCATATAACTTGTATCCCTTTTGAGTTTCAGCATAACCTGTGAAGACTGTTTTCCTTGCTCTAGGTGCAAACTTGTCTCCTTTAGGTAGATTGCTTGCATAACATAGGCAGCCAAAGACCCTTAGATGATCTAACCTGCTAACCTTTCCATATAATAATTCAAAAGGTGTTTTTTCTGCCAATACTGACGAAGGTATTCTGTAGATCAAATATATAGCAGTCTTCACACAGTCACCCCAAAATTTGGTAGGTACCCCACTCTAAAACTTTAGTGCCCTGGCTACTTTCAAGATGTGTCTGTGCTTCCTTTCTACCACCCCATTTTGTTGGGGTGTATAAGGATAGCTACTTTGGTGTAAAATACCAAGAGATGACAACAATTCATTACACTCTGCATTGAAGAACTCAGTCCCATTATCATATCTTACAATCTTAACATGTACACCAAACTAATTCTGAATTAAATAGAAAATTCTTCAACACAACACAACACTTCACATTTTGATTGAATCAAATAGGCCCAAGTGAGTCTACTGAAATCATCAATAACTATAACAAAATACCTTTTCCAATCATAAGTGGATACCTTATAGGGTCCCCAAAAATCTAGGTGAACAAGTTCAAAAATAGTAGTGGACTTAGAATTGCTAACAGGAAATGACAATCTACATCGTTTAGCTAAAGCATATATAGTGCAAGATTCTAATTGTCTAGTATTTATTCCGCCTTGTAGAGATGAAATGTGTTGCATAGCTTTCAATGAAGCATGACCTAGCCTGAAGTTCCAAAGTGCACTCTCTGTGTGTTCTTTTGATACTGATCCAGCTGCTACTGTTGCACCCCTTTCCTTCAGCATATACAAACCTCCATACTTCTTACCAATCCCCAATACTTTGCCATTGTAAAGCTCCTGTAATAAGCAGAAGTCTAGATAAAATCTAACAAAGCATCTAAGGTCCTCTATTAGCTTTGCTACAGATAATAGATTAAACTTAAAATCTTGCACATATATAAGACATCCCTAATGCATTGATCTCCAAAAATCACTGCATCCCATGTGTGTGTTATCTCAGCTCTACTTCATGTTGGTAATCGCACGCCACTTCTTTCCTTTGTCTCTAATCCTTTTGTATTGTTTAAAACATCCTTATTGCAAGTAATGTGATGTGTTGACCCAGAGTCTACTATCTATTCTCTTAAAGAGCACTAGATAATAAAGCAACAATACCTGCCATATTGATAGAACTCTCACCACAGGATGGTTTGTTCAGCAATCCCACTAGTTGTTTATATTGTTCTTCTGCCAGGAAGTGTCTTTGTGGAAGGATTCCACCACTGTTGATTTCTCCTACATCTACACTGTTGACATAGGTTTTTCCTCCTGTCCCTACTGGTTTTCCTTCACTCTTGAAATCAGCTGGATATCCAACAATTTTATAATAATTTTCCTTTAGGTATCCTTTGTACCCACAGTGCTCACAGACTAGCCCTGTTTCTTAGGCTTGAAGCCTTTGGTCCTCCCTGCTAACATAGTTAAGGGATCTCTATTTGCATCACCAACACCCAAGGATCTTTGACTTTCTTCCTGTGTTACTATGGCATATGCCTTATTTACAATAACTACAGGTCTTCTTAGCAGTATATTACTCCTCACATTATTGTAACTTTCATTTAATCCCATTAAAAATTGTAGTAACCTCTGATTAGCTAGATGTTCTATGGATGGCCTAGCTTCTTCACAATCACATGAAGACAAAGGAACTAATACAACTAGCACACTCCATAGGTCATTCATCTTCGAGTAGTAAGTAGTTACAAAATTTGTACCTTATTTCAAACTGGCAATTTCTGTGTATAGATGATATATTCTAGTCAAACTGCATCTATCAAACATTTCCTTGAAATATCTCCACACTTTCCTCGCACTAGACGCAAATATGATGTTGGGCATCAACGCAGCTGCAACAGTACTACCAATCCATGAAAGTACAATCGCGTTGCACTTCTCCCATTGTTCTGCGAGTTCACCTTTAAACATAGTTTTTACACAGGTTCCATCAACGAATCCAAGATTACTTTTGCCTAAAAGAGCTAGCTTCATTGCCCTACTCACAAGGCGTAATTCTCAGGCCCTGTGAGTTTGGTTGGGACTAGAACTAGTCCAGGTGCATTTGCCGCTTGAAGTAATAATGGATGATTGTGTTCGAGTGAAGATACCTCATTTCGTTCCATAACAATTGAGTCAAAAACTATCGATTTCGTCAAAGCTCACTTCAATGGTCGCCGAAAGTTGCGTCGGAGACCTAATGTCAGAATCGCTGCTCTGATACCATGTTAACTTGAGCTAGATCGAGTAATTGAAACACTTCATGACACATGCAATAGCAAATTCCATTGATCAAATTTGAAGAATCTAGAGAGAGAAAGATTGAGCTAGCTACGGTTAGGAAGAAGGTTGGTTATGTACAAGTGTGTATCTGATTTCCAGATTTACTGTACTATATAACAACCTATTTTACATATACAACTAACTACCCCAAACTTCCTTCAATTACACCTTGACCCTGACTCTCAATATTAATACTAAGTTTAATTCCAAACTTTGAAAATATTCTAAATAACATTGTATAATTGATTTTGCTTGTCAATATACAATTCATGTTAATTTATATATAATTTATAATTGTGTATAATCAAATGTATATCGGATAGGAAAATACATAATCTATATGACCGACTATTTGGGTAAGATTCCTAATTTAAATCGCCACTGGTATTCATGAAAGTAAACTTCTAAGGAGAAAATGCAGTCTTTGTCCCGCTAGTTTCTAACTTTTCGTCCCTCTTTTCTTCTTTAAGATTGATTCCTACACATAACTCTTTAAAATAGATTGTGATAAGCAGTATCAAATGTAAATCTTTCATAAGTTGCAATTAAAACATTAACTCTAGTAAAATCATATTTGAACCAATTACCTGAAGATCACATGCTAGTATAAAGAATCTTTTATACTATCACTGAATCTTAATATGTAATAGTAGGTTAATTATTATTATAGAAATTCACTTGCAATTGTCTTACAAATAGTTTAATTGTGTAAATATATTTTATATCATTAGTAATTTAAACTGTTTGAGCATTAAGTCTGATTCATAGCCTTTCAAACGTATTTCTACAACGGGCCTAAACATTTGTGTCTCCAGTTTCTGTTTTCTTTCGTAATCTAACATTATAATGTCCACTAGCTTAAAAAATCAAGAAGCCTAAAACATAGAAGTCGTAGGATTCTTTTCCCAGTAAGCATACAGAGAACAAACGTGGGTACTTGGAATCTTCCCAACACTAATTAATGTCTTATGTTGATAAAATATATCAATTTTTCCACTATCTTTTTTCCCCACTCCCTCCACTTTCTTTTATTATTTTTTTCACTTCTCTTTCAACTACTATCACCGCAGGAAATTGAGAATACGGCGACATTTATTTTGTGATTATTGAAATAAATGTCGGAAAATTTCTTTTTTTTGACATTTATGATAAAAAAAAGTCACAAAAACTACGATATTTAATATTAATTGTCATAGAAACAATGACATTTGATATTAAATGTCGTAAAAAATGACATTTGATAGGAAATATCATTAAAACAACGATATTTGATACAAAATGTCATCAACGGAATGATATTTTTTAAGAAATATCGAAAAGTACGACATTTGCTACAAAATATAGTAAAAATTAGACATTTGATACAAAATGTCATAAAAAGGATGACATTTGGTATAAAATGTCATAAAAACAATGACATTTGGTCCAAACTATAGTAAAAATACGACACTATAACAAATGTTGTAAAAACTTTTGATACAAATGACAAAAAAATATGACCTTACTTTAAATGTCATATTATTTGTCGGTAATTACGAACATTAACATCTACAGTTGGAAAATTCTCTATATTTTCTAAATTTTAAATCATTCTTTGTCTTAAAAAAAATATCACACCCTTTATATTTAATATTTAATTTGTTAAAATATTGTGATAATTACCTACAATATAGACGATTTCGCTTCTTGTTGCTTAATATTTTAAATGGCTCGTCCAAGACTAGCTCCTGGCCGAGGCATTTGCACAATGTCTTGAGGCGGCTCAAGTGTAGAGCTTAATTTCTGAGGCTTACATGCACCCCAAACATAAGATTATGCACCCTACACGCCTATTGCTCAGCGTTCGGGCTCGCTCAATATAAGTACTAGATAAATCATTTGTTAAATTTTTTGATTAATAGTGTTAACCCTCAAAATACATTAACAAATGAATGATCTTAACTCAAATAACGAGTCATAGTATTGTATATTTACTAAGTTCGTGAGAACATCATGAAGGTTAATATTATTTGAACATATTCTCTGAATATATAGATAGTTGAACTGTACATCTTCAATCGCTATTGATTTTTATTTCTTAGTTTTTTTTCTACCAAAAGAGACTTTAATACTTTGTATTTATTTCTGAAGGGGTAATATTTTGAATTATAATATTGATAAAGTTTATTGATTATTACTTTTAGGAAGGTAATTAAATGTGTAGTTTGATAATAATTTAATTTGTAACTTCTACCCTTTTAGGGAAGTAGTCAAATATATGTAGATTGATAATAATTTAACACTATTACATTGTTTATACTTGTAAAACATGTTAGATATTTTTTTTTGTATGTGTTTCCTTCATCCTATGATTTTATTAAACTTTTAATGTAGACTAAAAAACTTAAAGATTCATGAGGCTTACGCCTCTCCCGATATTAAGTGAATTGCACACGTCATATGCCTCGCCTTTTAAAATATTTTACCGATTTAAAACTTTTAATTAAAATATCAATGTTCAGTCAAAATATATCTTATTATTACTACTTGTTAGATGTTGAGAGATTATTAAATATTTAGGACTCGAATACAGAAAAAAATACATGCATGTCCAAATGATTGTATGATTTATTGGAGTGACACAAAAGATCGAACTGATTATAAGTTTTGCAAAGCTCCAAGATACAAACAATTTGTAGGTGAATCTGGTAGTTTGGAAACCTCAGAAATTCCAGCAAAGGTGTTTGGACACTTCCCATTAATCTCGAGGCTTCAAAGATTATTCATGTCATCTAAAAACATCTACTAATATGAGATGGCATGCGGAAGGTCGCACTAAAGACGAGGTAATGAGGCATCCTGCTGATAGTATTGCTTGGAGAAAATTTGATGAATTACATCAAGATTTTTCTCAAGATTCTCGAATTGTTAGACTTGGATTGGCTTCAGATGGATTTAATCCATTCAAGTCTATGTCTATCTCACATAGCACATGGTCAATTGTCTTGGTTCTATATAATTTGCCACCTTGAATGTGCATGAAGTAACCATACATGATATTATCAATGATTATTGTTGGCCCTCATACACCAGGCAATAATATTGATGTCTATCTATGATAGTTAATTGATGAGTTAAAAGAATTGTGGGTTAATGTTGACACTTATAATGCGTCAAAGAATCATATGTTTCAAATGCGTGCTTCATTGCTTTGGACAATCAGTGATTTTCCAGCACTAGGTAACTTATGAGAATATGATGTGAAAATAAGATATTCTTGTCCATGTTATCTTGACCAAGACTAAATTTTTGAGATTGAAATATGGCAAAAATGTTGCTTCATGTCGCACAAGCATTGGTTAACCCATAGGCACAAGTTTCGAAAAGATAAAATTTTCGTCCGATGGTTTTAGGAGTTAGAGGCGGCGCCTAAAGGTTTGTTAGGTATTGAAGTTCTTAAGCAATAGAAAAGAATTAAAAATAAATTCAAAAAATATCTATCGGCCAAATCCAATAAAAGAAAATGGAAGAATTCTAATTATGTTGACGATGCCATGTTGCAATATTTATGGAAGAAAAATAGCATATTTTGCTACCATAACGTCATAGTGCGAGTAAGTATTCAATAATATTCTGCTTTATAATTAATTATTAAGTAATAATATTTATAATTTCTTTTATTAAGTTTTTATGTGTTTTACTTTTACAGTGAGCATATAAAAGAAATCAAGAAACAAAATTCTCGTCTATTGAGACATGATGCGGATCAAATTCGCAATGAAAAATTTCATATATGGTTTAGAAAACATGTAATTGTGAACCAGCTAAAATGCTTTTATACACACTATATATAGTAAATATATATATAGTATCAATTTTTAATTAGTTCTTGTTTATTTATAGGTTGAGAAGAGCAAATATGAGAAGAAATTCAAAATGTAGCTATGGGTCCATCAAAGCAAACAAAAGAAATGAAGGGATATATAAGTAATGGAGTTAGATACAAAGTGTGGTGATGCAAAGGTAAGAATACAAAATAGTGAAGTTATAATGTCCACTAGCTTAATAAATGAAGAAGCCTAAAACACTAAGTCGAAGGATTCTTTTCCCAGTAAGCATACAGAGAACAAACGTGGGTACTTGGAATCTTCCCAACACTAATTAATGTCCTATGTTGACAAAATATATCAATTTTTCCACTATCTTTTTTCCCTCACTCCCTCCGCTTTCTTTTATTATTTTTTTCACTTCTCTTTCAACTACTACTGCTATCAAGAAACGATGCTGGTGAATCTAATTTATTTGTACGAACAAGAAAATCCTATATAGGGATGTTCAATGTATGCTCCCAGTAGACATATATGTTATCTTCTTCGTTATATAGTTGCTTTATCAATTCCTTATGTAAATTTATAAATTGGACGAAAACCAAATCCAATTGTCATATTAAAATTTCTTTTAAATAAATGCCGTCAACTTTCTTGAATTAAAATGTTAATTTAACTCCAGTGAGTTAATTTAATGGGTAGAGAATTAAATTGTTGACCAAAAAGGTCCACGCTTGGCCAGAAAAGAAAAGAAAAACATTTGAAACAACTTTTTGAATCCTCTAACTAGTTAATTAAACGGGTCTAGCGGTCTTCTAAAGTGGGACAAGGGATCATCAACATATCCTTTTTGGCAAATGATATATAATTATAATTAGTATCTTCCATTGTGGATAACTTGACCATTTTATATAATTCCCAATTATTGGCAATATCAACTGACCACATTCATTGCTGTGTAGTTCTTGCTTCTACGTGCGTAGCAGTTTACAGGGAAACAAATATTTTTTTTCTTAAAGTTGTTCCCTTATAATTGTATTTCCTCACCACTCACAATGAGATGTGCAAAAACATGTATAAAGTTATGATACTAGTAGAGTAGTATCGTATATTTTACTACATAAACACCAAATTAAGAGATTTTCTGTGCTAAGCTTTTAAAGGGCACCCATGCATAGAAGATACGGATCATATTGAAAATTGTGGCTTATTTTTAAGGGCTACCACCATAAAGTAGTCTAAGGTTTTGCTTTTTCTATCTTTTTGTAGTTTAACTAATTAACAGTATACACCAACGGAATAAATAGTTAAAAAAACCATCGCTATGTAACTGTTTATAGTAAAAGTAATTAAATAGATAATCTAACATAGGTTAATTAAGCCGCCAGCGATGGCTAACTACTACCGGCCACGGCCGCCCTATATATGGTCAATCAGCTAAGAAAACATGTGTATGGAAATATTGGAAATCAACCAATTAACCACATTAACAAAGATACTAATTAACTTTACCCTAAAATAGGCAAAAAGTCGATATTATTTGATGACATAAAGCCTTTGATAGAGACAGTACAAGGGGATGGAGTGGCCCTCCAAACATGTTTGTATATTGAAATTAAAGCATTAATTGTGTATATTTTATCCCTTTGAAAAGACTGACTATTCCACAATAAAGCTATTTGTTTATTAAATGATACAAAAAAGTAGTATAAGACATGACTTGTCTATAATATGGTGCATGCATGCAAGAAAAAGTTTTATTTGTGCTGAATAAACACGCAATTTCGCTAATAAAAAGGCCAAAGAGTTGGCTCATTTCATTGTGCTTCTCCCCAACATTTTGCATCTTATTACCCTTCTTCTTCTTTAGCTAAATATACAGCCCTTTTTCTCTCCCTTTTGTCATATATGGAGAATTATACAGGATTTCAAAGAGTGAAACATGTAGGAGCTATGACTTTGGCTGCAGTGTTGCTTGGAGGAAACATTATATTGTCAAAAGTTGCAGCAGATGATGGTATGACTATGAGAGTTATGGTTGCTTATAGGTGGATCTTTGCCACTGCTTTTCTTGCTCCCATTGCTATCGTCGTTGAATGGTAATGTTCATCTTCTTATTGCTTTGATTCAATCAATATATCTATGAATTAATATAGAAATTAGACTTATCACAGGCCATCAAATGATAATGAAGGTAAACCTTTAATTATTTACAAGGAGATATGATACTGTAAATTTTTTACATTGTCAGTGTGTATGAAGTTAACTTATGTTCTAGGTATAATACCAGAATGATATATACTGAAAACCCGTCATTACATTTTTTGTCATAATATAACTGGGAATAAAGACAACTTATGATAATTCATGGTATAACTATTTACGTAGTATTTATTAATCTGTATCAAAAAGATTGATATCTTTTAATATTCATTAATAAGAAGTATTTGTAGCCACACAAATACTGTGGCAGGTTTCAGATTACATGTTTTATATCTTTTTTGAGGTCACTCATAGGGAAAGAAAAGTTTGAAGGAAGCAGATAGTTGTTTAAAAGAAACCCAAAAAAAAAAAGGGATTTAAAAGCAATATTTGCCAAATAGAAAAAGTTTTAACTGGTGATACTTAACATAAAAACTTAATGGGTATGTTCATCTACATGATATTTAGAAAAGAATATTTGCCCCTACCTTTCTGAGTTTCGCTTTTGACCCCGCTAAGTCTATTATATGTACTTTTAACTATTGCTCCACCACATTATGTTTATGTCCTTTTTATTCTAATTTTCAATTTCAAAATACTTATCTCTGTCTTTTGCTTTTCTTCTCTGTTTTTTTACTGGTGACAAATGGATCTTTGACTATATAAGACTTTTTGGACAAGTCAACAACATACTCTTACCCTCTTTTAGTATCTACCTGATTCTTTTATCTTATATAGAATTAAAAGTTTATTCGGATAAATTCACATGGTAAAGTTAGCATGTATTCAAAAATTTCAGGAAAAATACATTGTAGTATTACAAATAAGAAAATACAACAAGATGCAAATATTTAGAAAGTTAGTAAATATATAATCTATTTCTCTTTCTAAAGAAAAAGAAACCATTATTCTTTGAGTTTTAATACAAATATTTTGTTTGACAAGAAATGCTTTTGGTTTCTTTTTTGCAGGAATAAGCGGCCAAAACTAACTTGGACCGTTATTTTGCAGGCATTTCTGTCGGGGCTACTAGGGTAAGTGACGCAACTCTTGAATTTCAACAAACATAAGGTCCGTAAACATAATCTCAAAACTTTAGGGTGGATAATTGTAATACAAGATAACTACAAGGGAGATGAATACAATTCACCCAAACTATTGGGTCCAATCTGTAATTCCGTAATGAAATGTCAAGTATAGTACTTTATCTACAAATAACAAAAATTAAAACAAGAAAGTGGGACTTAAATAAATTACATAAAAAGAATAAAAGATCAACTTAAAAAGATGTTCAATCTGTTTAGGTAGGATAAAAGATATCTTGGAAAAAACGTTTATGTCTTATCCCAATCCCCAATCCCCAAAACACATTCTCTATCTGGAATGGCCATTTTGTTTGCTTAAACTTTTGCCAAAAATCAGCTTATGATATCAAAAAAATAACTCAATACGCAAATATTTAAGAGATAATTAAATTATTTTAAAACAAATACTAATCATTTATCATATTAATCCAATTGATATTCGCTTTCAACTTTAATTTGTTTCAGATTCTCTAGACAAACTTCTTGGATTTGCATAATAATGCGTAACATGGCAATTCTTTTTGTGATGATGCACATAAAGGGAGTATATAATATTATCACCTTTTGAACCAAAAAACAAAAAAGTTTTCTTTTTCAGATTCTATCTCTACGAACAAATTGAAAAGATGCATCACCATTAAATTGTTTTTTGATTGACCAGCATTATTAATGAGTCAATAGTTGTGTTGATATGCACATAATTTATCTAGGTTTTACATGTAGAAAGAGCTAATAAATTCATCTCATATATATGTTACTTGTAATTGTATATTCTCAGGGGTTCGTTGTTTTCAATTTTATTTTATACAAGTGTGATATTGACATCTGCGACATTTGCAACCGCAATATACAATCTTATTCCAGCAATGACTTTTGTCATAGCAGTCCTTCTCAGGTACATATTCTGAATTATTCTTAAATATAAATATGGTGTGCGAAAAATAAAATAAAATAAAAAACGAAGTACTCATGCATCAATGACAAATCAATCTTCATTGATTTTGTTGATAGGTTGGAGAATTTATCATTCGAAAAAGCAAGTGGGAAAGCTAAAGTGATGGGTACAATGATATGTATTGGTGGAGCAATGGTATTGACATTATACAAAGGTTTAGAGGTGCATATGTGGCCTATCAAAATTGATTTGTTACATCATTCTAATGAATCAACGTCACACAATAAGAAATTACCTGCCACTTTTGCTTTGGGAATTGTACTCGCCATTACCTCTTGCATTTGTTATTCACTTTGGATTGTATTATTGGTAAGTATACCTCTCCTTTTTCTATTTAATTCAGATTTATAAACTTTTCTTTTGCCATTAATTTGCTGCCATAATATACATTATTGTATACATGGTTAGTTAATTTAGTGCAACTTATACCACTAGATTGTATTCCTAAGGATAAACAAGCAAAATAAATTAGTTATGAAATTCCTGATAAAGTATATATAAAAAAGTAAGGGTGTCAACTGAGCAGGTTGGCGAAATTTGGGCCAAATTATCCCTTGAATCATTGAAGGGTTTGAGTCACAACCTGTCGAAAAATTAGTTGGGTTAAGATTAATTCGCATGTCAATTTGAGCTAAACAGTGAGTCATAATTCAATTCATTCGGTTCATAATCTTTGTTTGTTAGGTTATTTATTTTAATTTTATAATTTGTTTAATTACCAAATCAAACTAACAAAACTATTTATAGTTCTTTCTTTTTATATATTCTAAGTAGTCTTGTTGAATCTCAGTTGAATCAATAATGTTCAATATGTTGAAGTCCTTAAAGTATTGTCCTTTTTTTCTTTCAATAGGGAAAGGTGAGTAAAAACTATCCATGCCACTACTCAAGCACAGCGTTGATGAGCTTAATGGGATCTATTCAGTCAGTCATATTTGCATTATGCTTCGACAGAGAAAGTGCTCAATGGAAGCTTGGTTGGGACAGAAGATTATTCGTTGTTGTCTATCTTGTAAGATAAGAATTCACTACTTATAAATTTATTAACGTAAATAGGTCGCCGGATTCATTGTTTACTTTTTTTTGCCGGTATATATAGAATATACACTATTATACATGTATTATACAGCAATTAAAGTTGCTTCCGTATACCTATAGGTCACCGGGTCGAACCGTAGAAGCAGCCATTAGTGATTGCATTAAGGTTAAGATGTCTACAATATATTCTTTGGGGAGCAGCCCTTTCCCAGACCCTACGTGAACCGGATGCCTTGTGCACCGGGCTGCCTTTTTTTTTATATATAAATACATATATTATACATTTGCTGAGTATTTTTAGTTTAAGTGGTTGAGCGAGCGGTTATTTAGATTAATTTTTTATATATATTTTTATATTATAATAATACTATAGTTGCTAATTTTTATGCAGGGAACATTAGGGTCTGGAATTGTGGTAATTTTGATGACATGGTGCTCTCAGAAAAGAGGCCCTCTATTTGTCTCAGTCTTCAACCCTTTAATCCTTCTTTTTGTGGCACTGGCTAGTTCTTTACTGCTTGATGAAACCTTGTATCTTGGAAGGTAAACTTAAATTGTTTTCTTTTTCTCCTATTATAAAAGTTTGATCCTTTTGAATTGTAGCTAATCATTATTAAGCTAGAAAACCGGGGAAAGTGCACAAACAAACATTCTACGAATTAGCTAATACTTATTTTGTTCTGAAAATTTGAACTAAAAATCTTATTATCAGGATTTCAAGACATTTGAGTCACAAAAAATGAACTGAAAAAATAAAATTCATGACATATTAGCTAATTCCTAAATAGAAGTCATTAAGAGTGGCTACCTGGTGTTATTTTGACTAGAAAAATATATGTTGAACTCTTGAAACTTTTGATATCTGTACTTATTGGGCTAAGTTGTTGGACATGGACAGTGTATTAGGTGGATTTCTTATAATAATGGGCTTATATGTGGTACTATGGGGAAAAGGAAAAGACATGAAAGCGTCAAGGTTTATATTATCCAAGGAAGCTTCCCAAAAAAATGATTTAGAAGCTTCTCAAGATCAAGGTAACATTAACTTTTAGCACTCTAACTTAATTATGTTTTAAATTCAACTCAAGTTTAATTGTAATTAATATTATCTTTGCTTAAACATAGGGGGACAACTTTCTGCAACAATAAAGCAAGGCACGCCCCAATAGGAGTTAAAAAGAGTTTGTTGGCTATACTTCCACAAAGTTAGGAGTGGCAAAACCATTCAAATGAAGAAAGGAAGTCTAGTTTTGTCATTTCATAATTGATATGAATGTGGAACTGTCAATATATTATATGATAATTGTAACACCCATTAATGGGCATTCGCCAATATATATACTAGGCAAAATGAATCATTGGTAAGTCTTCCAACATTATAGTGCAGTTAAATTCTACATTATCAGCAACTTTCAAGCACCACTTTGCTCAATCGTAAAATTATTGATAGATAAAAATTTAAGTTTTATGCACTACTATGGTTTAAAAAAAAAAAAAAGTTACTTGGTATGGTTGAGTATTTTGGTGTTCTTGGTGAAGAAAAAATAGAGTTGGAAAAGAAGTGGAAAAATATCTGGTCACGGATGGATGTAGCTTTTTGGATAAGAATTCAACTAAAGCTAAAACTTCCGACACAGAATATGAATTTATATGACAAAAAGCTATTAAAATCTCAACAAGCATTAGATTTGAACCCATAATTTTAATTGTATAATGAGTTCAACGCAATCTTAAAGCTAAACACATTCAATTTAAATCATGAATCCACCTCTGTATATGGTTGAAGAGTTAACCTATTCATGAAATTCATTAACGAGACGATTTTGTATCGGAGGACCTTTCTCAATATATTTATCCCTCCATCTAACGGATCCATTGTCCATATACCATACATGTGACTGTAATTTTGTAGGCAATATGACTGTACTATGGAACTAACTAGTGGTCTAAAATAGATTAAAATGGAAAATGACTTTCTATGTATGATAAAGAAAATATTACTTAAAAAGGAAACAACGAAAATTAAACTTACACTTATTTAGTGATAAGTTTCTGCCGGTATTACTAAACTATAAGCATTGATGTGAAAATGACTTAAGTTTACCCTTTTTGTTTATCTCTATTATCTTTTCAAGGCATGCCCAAGTATATGGAAGAATCTGGATCTGATGAATCACATTTTTCTTTTATAGAAAGAGACTGAAAGAAAAATTCAATATGTATAACAACTTTTCTCTGCCTTCTCTTTACTTCTAGAGAGAGAAGATTTTACTTCCCTTCACAATCCACCAAATCAACCACACTTTTCAGAAGATGGGCTCTACTGATGATCATATGACTGACCAAGAGGAAGATCTACTCAACAGGAGCACAAACAATCATAGAGAATCGATTGAAACGATAAGTTTTCGAGACAAAATATTTATAGACAACTATTTTATCCCTATAGATAGCATTAAACATGATTTCACTCACTTTAATCCGGAAGATGAGCACGACAACCCAATCCAACACCCTTACTTTATTAAAATCATTTCATCCGAACAATAAATTATACGCACCTTGGCAACAAGCAGTTATTACTAAACTATTTGGCAAAAGAGTAGGTTTTATGTTTGTTAGAAACAAATTCAAATCACTCTGGAACAAAAATGTGATAGATCTTGGAGATCTACCTCATCAAATTCACCAACATTGAGAATTATGTCAAAGTCATGCATCAAGGTCCTTGATGTCACACCTCCTTTTCCCCACCAAGGGGCGATAAGAGAGTTTTTCCAATTTAAGTGACATTAATCGAAACGGGATTATTTGTTTATTTTCAGAGTCGCCACTTGGAATAATTTATAGTGTCCCAAGTCACTGGTTTAAAATCCCAAATCGAGGAAGTTTGACTCTGTTTTACAGTCCGCGAAACACAGAAATCCGGGTAAGGAATTTTGTTAACCCGGGAGAAGGTGTTAGGCATTCCCAGGTTCCGTGGTTTTAGCACGGCCGCTTAGCTATTAATAACTGGCATAATTATATGATTTATTACAAGTTTTAAACCTATTGTGCATTTTAGCCTTTTACCTTTTAGCCGCTTTTAAATATTTTAAAACAATTATGGAATTTATTAAAAAAAAAAGTTGCGGTGTCACGTGCTCGTCTATTTTTTGCACATTGCGAATCACACCACGGGAGCTGTACCCGCAATCTACAACATGCTTTTATTATTATTATTATTATTATTATTATTATTATTATTATTATTAGGGGTCGAGTCACGCCAGCGTGCTCTCGAATTCTGGAGTTACGTATCTATAACTATGTCACAGGAACCGTACTCATAGTCACAATAATTTATTAATTGCGCCTAAGACAAGCTACGATGTTTCAAAATTTGTTTCTTTCCTAAGTTTGAGATAAAAAAAATGCCAGCATTTAACTAAAAGCCAAAGGTCCGATGAAGCTTACTCTGATCCGAATCCTTTACCAACTAGCCTACACATTTCTTTCCAAGACTTCAATTTGTTGTTTTCATTTTTGGATCTAACAAATGAAATCATATGTTTTCTATTTCTGCGTATGACAAATTGTTTGGACTAGTCACTGCCTTTGGTGCTTTGTGTGATGTTGAAAATTCCATTCTATTATGACCACTGCCTCATTGTTGCATTTAGCAAGTTAATTGTATTTTGGTTCCTGATCTCTTCATAAGTTCATGACAATGGGATTACATTATGCGAATACCACCATTCAACTGGACATGTTGCTTTGTAACTGAGTTTCCTACTGCGATGCCGTGATTGTTCATAAAACTTATCCATAAACTTTAATAAACTTATCCAAAAGACTTCAATGAAACTCATAAAGGGAATACATATCTCCAAGAAAACAAATCGATAAATTGAGACGATTAACAAAGACGAACCAACACCGAAGAGCAACAACTGACTAGAATTAAATTAACATAGGATCATTAAACAATTCTTGCTTGGCAGTGGTAATCTGAAAACAAGTAGCGAAGCCTGAACTATTAACTATTAAGTCATCTTATCAGAATAGAATAATCACAAGATAAACAAAACAGACAAATCAGGTACTGAATGAAATATTTGTTCAACCCACATCCATGAATCAAATTGTGAAGACACAATACATATGTAAGGAAACGGACATTTATTGCCAAATCTGAATTTCAAAGGTTTGCAAATCAGCAAACGAACCAAATATCAACAACCATGGCTGTCACGACCCGAAATCTCACCTTCAGGCCGTGATGACGTCTAACATTGAACTCGGTAGACAAGCCAACGTTACTAGTAAATCCGTTTTATTTCTTTGTTATTTAGCATTTAAAAGTGAAATACAAGAACAATAGTGTCACACCTCTTTTTGCCCCACAACCCTATTGCGAGGTTGAGTTAGAAGAGTTTTTTCAATTAAAGTGACATTTTGAGAAGGGGTTATTTATTATTTAGAGTCGCCACTTGGAATTGATTTTTGGTGTTCCAAGTCACCTTTTACTTGAAACCCCTTTCAAAAGAAGGTTTGACTCTTAATTTATGGTCTACGAAAATAGAAGACCGGGTAAGGAATTCTGTTAACCGAGGGGAAGGTGCAAGGCACCCCTCGAGTCCAGTGGTTCTAGCACGGCCGCTTTATTGACTCATGTAAGACTTAAATAAATTTTCGCTATTCTTGTATTTTATTAATTATGGCTTATTTATTACCGCTTAATTAATTATTC
>ML339074.1:0-49295 GCA_005239505.1 Nicotiana paniculata | reverse complement strand
ATTACTTCGCCTTGCTGCAGCACCAAGTCACCCAGTAAGCTCATCACAGACACTTGACTCATCCGTTCTCGTATCCCAGTCAGTGGACAACCGGGCATCTCAACCTATGGAAAATAGACAAGGAGGAGGTCGTTTTGGAAGGCCCCGACCCAAGTGCTTTTATTGTCATAAACTTGGACACACTCGTGACGTGTGCTATTCTTTACATGGTCGTTCACCCAAAAATGTTTATGTTGCTCAGACCGAAACTACAGGTAACCAGAGACTTTCTTNGAGAAGCAACAAGAGCAGCGACAAAAGATGTTTCTAGTTCTTACTCTTGCTGGACTTCCTAATGATCTTGACTCAGTACGCGATCAGATTTTGGCTAGTCCTACTGTGCCCACAATTGATGAAGTATTCTCTCGATTACTTCGCCTTGCTGCAGCACCAAGTCACTCATCACAGACACTTGACTCATCTATTCTCATCTCCCAGTCAGTGGACAATCGGGCATCTCAACCTATGGAAAATAGACGAGGAGGAGGTCGTTTTGGAAGGCCCCGACCCAAGTGCTCTTATTGTCATAAACTTGGACACACTCGTGACGTGTGCTATTCTTTACATGGTCGTTCACCCAAAAATGTTTATGTTGCTCAGACCGAAACTACAGGTAACCAGAGACTTTCTTTATCTGAAGGGGAGTATAATAAGTTCCTTCAGTACCGAGCAAGTAAGCAGACATCTCCACAAGTAGCTTCTGTTGCTGGTAATTCTTTTGCTTGTGTTTCCCAGTCTAGTACTCTTGGACAATAGGTTGTGAACTCAGCCGCTTATGATCATATCTCTGGTAATAAATCACTTTTGTCAAATATTGTGTATTCACAGTCTCTTCCCACTTTAGCCAATGGTTCTCAAACTAAAGCAAAAGGATTTGGACAAGCGAATCATCTACCCTCTGTCACTATAGATTTCGTTCTTTATGTCCCTGGCTGTCCTTTTAATCTTGCATCTGTTAGTCGTTTGATTCGTGCCCTCCATTGTGGTATATATTTTATTGATGATTCTTTTATAATGCAGGACCGCAGTACAGGACAGACGATTGNTCAATTCCTCCAAGGCATGTCTAGTTACAGATCCTCCAGACCTAATTCACAGACGTTTAGGACATCCAAACTTATCCAAGCTTCAGAAGATGGTGCCTAGTTTGTCTAGTTTATCTACATTAGAGTGTGAGTCATGTCAGCTCGGGAAACACCCGAGCCTCCTTTCCTCGTAGCGTATTGAGAGTCATGCAGAGTCTGTTTTTTCTTTAGTTCATTCTGATATATGGGGTCCGAGTAGAGTCAGTTCAACCTTGGGATTTCGTTATTTTGTTAGTTTCATTGATGATCATTCAAGATGTACTTGGATTTTCTTAATGAAAGATCGTTCTGAGTTGTTTTCTATATTCCAGAATTTTTGNTATACCCCTCAGCAAAATGGGGTTGCAGCGAGAAAGAATAGGCACATCATTGAGACTGCTCGCACACTTCTCATTGAATCTCATGTTCCGCAGCGTTTTTGGGGCGATGCAGTTCTCACAGCTTGTTATTTGGTTAATCGGATGCCTTCATCTCCCATCCAGAATCAGATCCCGCATTCGGTGTTGTTTCCATAGTCACCCTTAGACTCTCTTCCCCCTCGTGTTTTTGGGAGCACTTGTTTCGTACATAACTTAGCCCCAGGGAAAGATAAATTAGCTCCTCGTGCTCTCAAGTGTGTCTTCCTTGGTTATTCTCGTGTTCAGAAGGGATATCGTTGTTACTCACCTGATCTTCGTAAGTACCTTATGTCAGCAGACGTCACATTTTTTGAGTCCAAACCTTTCTTTACTTCTTCTGACCACCTTGATATATCTGAGGTCTTACCAATACCAACCTTTGAGGAGGTTACTATAGCTCCTCCTTTACCTTCCGCCACAGAAGTCTTACCCATTCCAACTATTGAGGAGTCTAGTGTGGCTCCTCCTACAACCCCAGCCACAGGAACACCACTCTTGACTTATCATCGTCATTGGCACCAAGCATCCGGCCCTGCTGATTCTCGTCCTACACCTGATCATGCTCCTGTTGCGGACCTGTCTCTTCCTAGTACACCGATTGCACTTCGGAAAGGTATAGGACCACTCTTAATCCTAATCCCATTATGTCGGTTTAAGTTATCATCGTCTGTCATCACCCTATTATGCTTTTATCTCTTCTTTGTCCTCTGTTTCTATCCCTAAGTCTACAGGTGAAGCATTGTCTCATCCAGAATGGAGACAAGCTATGACTGACGAGATGTCTGCTTTACATACGAGTGGGTACTTGGGAGCTCGTTCCTCTTCCTTCAGGTAAATCTACTGTTGGTTGTCGCTGGGTATATGCTGTCAAGGTTGGTCCGGATGGCAAGATTGATCGCCTTAAGGCCCGCCTTGTTGCCAAGGGATATTCTCAGATATTCGGGCTCGATTACAGTGATACCTTCTCTCCCGTGGTTAAGGTAGCATCGGTTTGCCTTTTTCTATCCATGGTTGTTGTTCGCCATTGGCCTCTCTATCAACTGGACATTAAGAATGCTTTTTTGCACAGTGACCTTGAGCATGAAGTTTATATGGAGCAACCACCTGGGTTTGTTGCTCAGGGGGAGTCTCGTGGCCTTGTATGTCGCTTGCGCCGGTCACTTTATGGTCTAAAGCAGTCTCCTCGAGCCTGGTTTGGTAAGTTCAGCACAATTATCCAGGAGTTTGGCATGATTCGGAGTGAAGATGATCACTCTGTGTTTTATCGGCACTCTGCTTCGAGTCTCTGTATTTATCTGGTGGTCTATGATGATGATATTGTTATTACCGGCAATGATCAGGATGGTATTACTAAATTGAAGCAACATCTCTCTCAACACTTTCAGACTAAGGACCTTGGCAAACTAAAGTATTTTCTAGGTATTGAGGTCGCTCAGTCTAGCTCGTGTATTGCGATATCACAACGGAAGTTTGCCTTAGACATTCTTGAAGAGACATGAATGATAGGTTGTAGACCGATTGACACTCCGATGGATCCAAATTCTAAACTTCTGCCAGGACAGGGGGAGCCGCTTAGCGATCCTGCAAGATATAGGCGACTGGTTGGTAAACTAAATTATCTCACAGTGACCAGACCTTACATTTCCTTTCATGTGAGTGTTGTAAGTCAGTTTATGGATTCTCCGTGTGATAGCCACTGGGATGCAGTTGTCCGCATTCTTCGGTATATAAAATCGGCTCCAGGCAAAGGGTTATTGTTTGAGGATCGAGGTCATGAGCAGATCATTGGTTACTTAGATGCTGATTGGGCAGGATCACCTTCTGACAGACGTAGATATTGTGTCTTAGTAGGAGGCAATTTGGTGTGNCAGATGGAACTTGTGTGCGATAATCAAGATGCCCTTCATATTGCATCAAATCCGGTGTTCCATGAGAGGACTAAACACATTGAGATTGATTGTCACTTCATCATAGAAAAGATACTCTCAAGAGATATTGCTACAAGATTTGTGAAGTCGAATGATCAGCTTGCTAATATTTTCACCAAGTCCCTCACTAGCCCTCGTATTAGTTATATATGTAACAAGCTCGGTACATTTGATTTATATGCACCAACTTGAGGGGAGTGTTAGTTTGGTAGTCAAATAGGAGTAAATAACCTTAACCTTAATCCTATATGTATTAGGAGTAGGACATGTATTATCTATATATAGGGCTCATTGCATCATTGTATGGTGTGAATAATATATTATTTTCTCCCGTGCTTTCTCACAAGAATAAACAGAGGTGCTAGCTCTGTGTCTCCCCATTGATCTACCTCACAATTGCTAGGGTCTTTGCCAAAAGTATATTCAAGCCTAAATACCCGTCCAACCCTTTTTAGGTGATCTTTCGTCTTGTTCATATATACTTTTATGGGCTTTAAGATTAACGCAAGATGCTAACTGGTTTGAATGATAGAGTCAACAATCAAGTCAATATTGTGTTGAGAATCACCGAAAGGCGGAAAGTTAATAACGCACATGGTTGGATACTCCAATGGATCATCATACAACTTTGGTGGTAATCCTCAGCTATATATAGGACTAGGATTATTTACACATAATTATTTAACACTCCCATCAAAAACAGCCTCTCCATTCCTCCGGAGTTGGGGCAAGGTATGCGTACACACTACCCTCCCCAAACCCAACTTGTGGGATTTCACTGAGTTATTGTTGTTGTAACTACGTAACACTCCCCTCAAGCCGGTGCATATAAATCATATGTGTCAAGCTTGTTACATATGTAACTAATACGAGGACCAGTGAGGGATTTGGTGAAAATATCTGCAAACAAATCATTCGACTTCACAAACTTTGTAGCATTGTCTCTTGAGAGTATCTTTTGGACAATCCTTATTCAACCATATGCGACGATTATACCATTCAACAGTTATAAAAGGTAAGAAAGAGGGAGGATTAAGGATCAGGATTTTAGAAATTCCTTTTTCATCATAAGCTTACTTCTCAAGTGATTATGGACATCCAGTTAGGAAGAAGCTTACTCCTCAAGTGGTACACTGACATTGTTTCTACATCACATGGAATCTGTGTACAGAAACATACTAGGAAATTGTGAGGAGTGTTCTATAAAAGATCCTTCCCTGATTCCTTTAGTTTTGTGCATGAAACACAAGTAACTTTGGCTCAATATAAGTTAAAATCAAGGTAGGGAGATAATATCCAAGAGGAACGAATAAATTCGAGAGAATAACCTAGTTGTTAAAGCTACTGTAACTAGGGTGACTCCACAGCTTTTGTGTTGTTATACATTAATACACCCTCCCCAGACCCCACTTGTGGTATTTCACTAGGTTTGATTGATTGATATATTAATATACAATATGTTACCTTCTCAAGAAAAAAAACTATTGTAAGGCTTTATGGCTTTGTGTATATTCTTAACTCATTGAGATGATGAGGTCAGAGTAAAGGCAACAGGAGGCATACTGCAAAACCGTATTGCTCCTTCTGCTCATTTTATGTGACATACTTTTTTTAAGCCAGTCCCGAAACGAATAACACCTTTCTCTATTTGGAAAGTACGTAATCTCATCATCGCGTTTTACCCTAAGCGGCATGACTTTGTTTGCACAACTTGATATAAACGTTCATTCTTTTATAAAGAAAGAGAAAATGATAAGACATTGTCCAACTCTAAGCATCGCTAATTAAAAGAACAAGTACTTCGCATAAGTTTAAATTACTTGTTGAAAAACTATTAAGCTCTTCAAACATGCATAAAAGAACTACTCCCGCCGTTTCAAATTAGATGAGGTATTTTCCTTTTTTAGTCTGTTCCAAAATAAATGACACATTTCTAAATTTGAAAATAATTCAACTTTAAACTTTTCATTTTACCTATTTTACCATTAATAAGAAGCTTTTATAACCACACAAATGTTACAGCTCCACAAAACTTTTACCCCTTAAGCTTTTAAGACCACAAGAATCCAAAGTCTTCTTTTTTTCCTTAAACTCCATACCGAGTCAAACTACCTCATCTAAATTGAAACAAAGGGAGCATACTAAATCTGTTGAAACGAAGTCAAAACCAAAGTGGAAAGCTAATCCATGATCTCAACTTTTCAAAATAGAAAAGCTATTCCATAATTCAGTAAATTTGTCTTCTACGAGTACATCATTTCTAAATGGCTGCTGGAAACCTTCTCCGCATTCAAGTGTAAGCAACTAAGCAAATTCTGGCTTTTGAGAGAGACTTCAAATATGTGATATGCTCTTCAAATCCAAGAGTTATTAATGAGTTGAAAGCAATCACTTAATTGGACAAGTACGATGATATGTGGCAAAATCATGCTACGTGTCACCTAAAAAAGTTAAATTCTGGCTTTTATTTTGGCTGCGGAAAAGGGCTAAAAATACCTCATATGTTTTGTAAATGGTTTAAATTTATCATTCGTCCACCTTTTGGTCCAGAATAAATACAATGCCATCTTTCGGTCTAAAACTACCCCGCGACTAACGGAATAGGGTGTGGGTCCTTTTTAATCCATTGGCATCATTTCATTGGGCCACATGGCACTCCAGTCCAGAATAATTTCTTCCCGCCCCATTTGTTAAACCCGCCGCAGATTTTGTTCTAACGCAACTTCTTCCTCCTTAAAGCCATGATTTACTTCTCATCTTCACCATTTCCTTCTACCCTCCAACTTGTTGCACTTCTTCCTCCTCCTGAAACCTCCTTCGCTTATTCATTTTCTATCTTTTCGTCCAATTAGTCAGTTCAATATTCAATTCCCTATCGCTAATAAAGTTTCTTGATGAATATTTCGATCCATCTGCCTTTTTTTAAGAAAAATAAAATATACTATCCCTAAAAAACACAAGCCTCCTCTATATACTCACTTCTGATTCTTCGAACTCTTTCTGTATTTCACCCCTATGCTCCTGATGATGATAAGATTGACTTTTCATTCCTAAGTTATATGACCTTCACCACAAGGATTTATTGAAAGATCAAGGGTCAAACAAATTATAACAGTTACAGTAGCTAATCTAGCATGGATCTTATGGATGATGTCATAAAAAAGCATTATTGAGAAGACTTTTGAACAAGCAAACACCAAATGTGATGGCAAGATGGATGAAGGTAAATGGCGGAGCCTAGTTCTACGGCAATCAACTCTCTTCAAGCATATGACCCTTCAATACCTCAAACGATGAGGAAATTTTGAGGAGAAAAAAAAAATTGAATTGCCCTAATTTGATGAAGAAGACGACTAAAATGAGGTGCTACCACAATATACGAGTTATAATTGGAGTTGGGTTAGAACGAAATCTGGGGCAGGTTTAACAAATGGGGTGGGTAGAAATTAATTGGGGTGTCACGTCGCCCAATGAAATTATGTCAGTGGATTAACAATGGAAAACACAATATTACGTTAGTCGCATGGGTAGCTTTAGACTAAAAGATAACGTTGTGTGCATTTTTGGACCAAAGGGTGGGCATAGGATAAATTAAACTATTTACCAAACGATGGAAGTATTTTGGTCCTTTTCCGTTTTGGCTATTCTCAAGCTAATCCATGAGTAAACTCTAAAAATATAATAATTTGAATGTCTCTCTTAGTAACTGTCACCAGTATTGTCAAACTTGGGTTTATAATAGGAATATCAAACTATCCGAGAGGTATACATAACCAACGCGGTTTACCTAAGAATGCAAAGGAGTATCTTCATCTTTTTTAGTAAGAATATCATAAAGTAAAGCTAAAACAGGGGAGTGCCAATCCCCCCCCACCACCACCACCACCACCAGCCCCCACAGTAATCATGGTTAATTGAGTTGATAGGCCAGTGCCACTCCAACCAACTAAAACAACCATCACAACTATGTCACTCGTTAAGGTTCATATGTCATTAATGCCAAGTGCTACTATAACTGATGTGTCTCCTTGAACAACAATATTTTCAATAGGTGACCAATTGTAGGTTCCCGATGGTGTAATATTAGAAAAAACCTACATATATATAATATGACGAAATAAAGAATTTTCACAAGAAATAAAAAGGATATAGTAAGCAACTAGGTGACAAAAATGTTATGTTCAATGCCTTAATGTTGGCATCATCCTAAAGTTTCTTGCTCTTCAAGCACTTCATAATGACAATGACTTTTTTTGGATAATGGCGGTGTCCAGGTCAACTTCCGCAAACCTCGAATTTACACTGAATACTTGCTAGCTCCCACCAACATGGCACAGGTAACACCACCCACCAGGGATTAGGCAGCTGCAATGAAATCACTAGTATTTTTTGTCTCCGCCAGGATTTGAAACCCAGTGGTTTCGCAAGGCACTCACTTCATTGACCAATGGACCATACTCTTCGGTGGGAAAAGACAATGATTTCTTCTCTCAATATTTCAGATCGTCTCATATGACATCCAGTCAACTATGGTTCACTAGTTCTCCTATCCCCAACTCATATTCCAAGCATGAATGCGGTTTGTAAAATGACTCAAAGGTGGCCATCTAAGATTTAGGCTCAACCTAAGCAAAAGAATATCTCATAGGGACCATGGACCCACTAGGGGGTGCATTCTTTTGACGAATAAGAACTATTAACATGGAGTACTACTTCAAACGCTTAGTGAAAACTCTTAAGGTATGGGGGTTAGAAATTTGAGAATGCACAATAAGAGTTTATTATACAAATGGCTATGGAGATATAATGATGGAAAGGAAAGCACTTGGAAGAAACTCATAGATGTCAAGCATGTGAAGAAAGATACATGGAGGCCTGCAATTGTTCATAACTCTACAAAAGGTAGTATTTGGAGCAATATCAGTAAGTTGTGGAATGAATTTCATCAATATACAAAGCTTAAGTTGGGAAATGGAAAAAAATCAAATTTTGGACTGAAGTATGGCTAGAGGGTGTGAGGTTAAGTAACAGATTTCCAAATTTGTACAGTTGCTCTGTAAATAAAGAGGGTTTTGTTGCTGAGTTCTATTCTACTAATGGTTGGCAATTAAATCCTAGAAGACGCTTTAACGACTGGGAGTTGGAAGAAGTGGGGCAATTACTCCAATTACTAGGCACAACAGTGGTGGAGGAAGACAAGGAGGATCTTATGGGTTGGACAGCAAGCAATGATCTGCGATATTCTGTCAAAAACTGTTATAATCTTCTCCAGGAACAAAATGATCAATATGAATTTAATTGGCCATGAAAAATGTTATGGAGAACCAAAGCACCTATTAAAGTGGCTTGTTTTGGGTAGGTTGCTATCAGAGAAGCCAATTTAACTCAAGATAATTTACAAAAAAGGAGATCCTGCCTAAGTAACAGATGCTACTTATGTGAAGAAGGGTTGGAAACTGTTAATCATCTATTTATCCATTGTAAAATTGCTAAACAGTGCTGGGAGATTTTTTTGAATCTGTGTGGTGTTTCGTGGACTATGCCTCCTGACATAAAATCTCTACTGATCAGTTGGCAAGTGTAAAAGGTATCAAGGAATCAGAAGCAACTATGGTGGACCATCCCTCTATGCATTTTCTGGACCATCTGGAAGAAAGGAACAATGTTTGCTTTGAGGGCAAGAGGAATCACATTGCTAGAATAAAAAATACTTATCTTCAATTTTTTTTTTTTTTGGTGTAAGAAATGTTTAGTTGAAAGTCTAGATCAATATATGGAGTTTTTGGATGTGCTAAGCAACTTGTAACTGAAAGGATGCTATTATAGGTGTTGTCTGATCTTGATGTAATCTTATGTACCATCTTGGTACTTTTATCAATAAAACCTTTACCTTATCAAAAAAAAAATGTTGTTGATAACATGAAAGTTTAGGGAACAATGTAGGAAGACGCTTGTGCATAAAGCACCGGTCATTTGTAAAAGACTTGGCAAGAAGGTACTTTTGGAAAAGGCACAAATGTGGAGCTTTTCAGACTGATTTTGGATCTAAACCAAGGCATATTTGGGGCTTACTGAAGTCTTTTGGGCCTAAAACCTTGGACACCATTCAAAATAGAGTTTCCCTGAGCAAAGTGTTTGAGCTTAACTTGTAATCTAAACGCTAAAAGTGCTGCAGAAGTAATGGTGTGTCCACATTGCACCATTGAAAACACAGTTTGCCTGAGCACTGCTTGATGTTAGCTTGTAATTTTAACACTAAATGTGCTGCGAGAAATAACGGTGCAAAAGCACTTAAATGAAGTACCTATAAAATTAAGATCTTTTTATCCTAGCAATATTGCAGGATTCTCTCTAAAGGTCAGTAAAGTCTCAAAAAGACCTTACATAGACATCGCATAATCATTATATGAAGAAATAAAGAATTTTCATGATTTCTGCTATAACTCAGCAACTGAGCATAGGATGAACATATATTCGTATGTACAATGCCGTCATATCAATGTAGATGTAGCTGAACAAAAAAGAAAATTTCTCAAAACCTGGAACACAAAGGTAATGCCAACGATGTATAAGGCCCATTTAACAAATTGAGCAACACCAACATCCACACTTCCATCCTCCGATATAACAAATTTCCTCACCAACCAATATCCTAGACCAGCTCCAGCAAGGATGATTCCAATAAGAACAAATACAGCCACCTGAAATCAAGATGAAATGCATTCAGGGTATAATATATACACATCCATATTTTTGGGTCATAAAGTCCAACTTGAATAATCAGTTGACCAGTTTCGGCCTGAAATCAGACAATAACACTATTACTATCCAAAATTAAAAATAAAAAAAAATTTAAGGTCCTATTTGCTCATGATAGTTTTAGCTTCAAAATTAGAATTACCAACAAAACGATTTGTAACCTAAGTTTCACTTAGCTTGACTTCCAAAACGTAAATTATATCACAAATACTGACAGAAAAAACCTAAGAAAGCTGAGTAGATCTAATAGCTTATATGATCGTTTACTAAATCATGAATGGAGGGGGGGCCAAAGCAATATGCCCTTAGAAGACTATGTTGTTCCTAGCTGTCTTCCTATAATACGTCTACAAAAGAATTAACTCAAGTTCTAGATCAGGTATCCTATTAGGAAGTTGAATTAACTAATACAAAGCACAAATCTCTAGGTGTTCAAACTCAAATGAACTGCACTGAGACATAATAGTAGTTAAAGTGTAAATTGCCCGTGGACTTTTAAGGTTGAGGGTCAGAAAAACATTAAAGCAAAGAAAAAAAATTTGACCACAATAATGACAAGCCACACAGTAGCAAGATGAGATAAGGAAAAAAGACAGACGAGGATTAATCCATTGATCAACTATTAAAAGAACATCTTTTACAAAGAAAGAACATACAGGATTGTGAAACTCTTCACCAAGCCCAAAGTTTGAGACAATGGAATTTATCACCATTGAGAACTGATGCACCAAAAAAGATCCTGCTCCGAGCTGAAACATGATTAAGATTGAATGTCATTAAAAACATCAGAGCTAGCAAATTTATAAAAGCTGAAATATGAATTGTTTGGACAAAATATCTAACCACTGAACCATAGATAGTCAGGTAGAATATATTTTTCCTTCCAGTTGGAAGCAATTTCATCCCCTGTACAATGAAAGCAAATGTAACAAATGACATGTTATTAGAGGACTCTAAAAGAAGCTCAATGAGAAAAATTGTTTGGGCGAAGAAACATGTACAAGCTAAATAATTTTCTTTTCAATGTAAATCTGACAAATCTAGGTGATACAAACATACAGCTCTTTAGTCCTTTCAGGCTCTTCTAGCTCTTTGTAGATGTCTCTTCTTAAACAGCTCCTTTTTCCCCTCATTTACATACGCTCGACTAAGCCTAGATAAATGGCATCATATCATGTGCAATTTTTTTTGTTTATTTCGGATTACTTCTTGTCAGGTGTTGTTTCCTAACTACAGATTATGCCTATGTTTGTATCCTCTTGAGTCCTTTTTGTTTTCTAATTTATTAACAATCTCATGTGGCCGCATTATTCAAACAAAGAAAAAAAGTCAGTGGTCATCTAATATGGCTGTCATTTGCAGGTCAACCATCAATGGACCAAAATGGTCATAATTGGACCAGGTTACAAGCAAATTAGATGACACCTGACATCCTCCAAGTTTATAGAGAAGGGAATAAAAATATATCAACACCAAAGAGCTCATTACTATCTTTAACGAGACAGTAAGAGGACAATTTTTTTCCATCACAAAGTTAGGAAAAACTTCTAGTCCTAAGCGTATAAAAGCATATGTCCTGAATGATCTGAACAGAAAATGATGGAGATGAACTGTCAGCAAAAACAAAAAAAACAGTTAAAGTGTATTTATGATTGATTGAAGTTTTTGAACTTACCAAAGCGGCCAATGCCGCAAGTTTGGCACACTTAAGGTCTCTTCATTGGCAGAGTTCTAAGGTTCATCTTTCTGCAATATCTTTTCTTCAGTAATAATATTCTTTTTTCCATAGAGGAAAGTAACAAGTTTCAGTCAGTTATGCAAAACTGTTATACATATGCCTAAACCTATAAAAGCCAGTGAATTTCATTACACATCAACCTTTTCCAATAGATCCCTCTGCAGAGTTTCCTTGTCACTTTGAGAACCACTAGATTTAATAATCCTAAAGTTCTTGGAGCGATTTGCAGCTTTCTACTACATCAGTTTCAATCTTCTATCCATAAAGGTTATCCGATGCTTCAACTGCAATAGAAGTATATATCTTTACAAAAGAATGTAAAGGAAAGAACGATGGGAGATAGTACCAGATTGGTTGAACCCATAAAATTAAACATTTCTTTTTATAAAATTGGATTCTGTTGGTTAGCTACTTAGACCAATAAGGATGATACTTATAGTGATGTGGCATGAGTTCTAGGTCCAGTAAGGTCTTTTTGTCTTGGGCAATGACACTGGTATTTACGGGAGCTAAAGGGCCATATGGGCCAACACATACACAGAAGACACACAAGCTCTAAAACCTACAGGAACAGGCGAAAGTGAAAAATTGAAGCAAGTAAGATGGTGATACCCACAAGCATCAGCGCGCACATGTAATATAAATTGGAAAAATACTTGAACTATTTTGATACAAAATAAAAGTGATGACAGCAGAAAAACCATTACGCGGCTAAAGATGAACATACCTGGAACAGAAGGACAATGATGACAAGACAAACTCCAATAGCCATCGAACTGCTGTAGTAAAAAGGAACCCAACTGCTCACAATAGGTGCCATAAGCAGTAGCACCATACCAAAAGCAAGAAAGAGCAGACGCCATCTTTGTAAATCTGCATATCATTCAGAAAAGAGGTAACTAAACAGTGGGCAAGAAACATACAAAAAACAGATCTCACAGATCCCATAAAGTCCTAAGCATAACTACACATATGTCTAACCTTCTTCAAGAGTAACAGTAACAGAACCAGAAAGACCAACAAACTTCACATCAAGAATTCTATCCTCGTAAGGGGACATGACAGAGCTCCATGGACCTTTCTGTAAATTCTTCCATGCATCTTGGTCACACTGGCACAAGCCAATAGAGGAATTCCTGCACGATACAAAACCTTGCTGAATCAAAATCTTCAAAAGGAAAAGACTAAATGATGTCTGAGAATAGAGGTATTCTCTCAACTTACTTGTGAAAGCAAATTTGTATCTTTCCGAGCAATCTATCTGGGATTGCTGCTGACGGGACCAAACTGACTCGAAATGCACTAGAATAACTGCTAAGTTTCCATCTTGGTAGACCACTGATTAGTATGCGTTCACATAATACACTGTCTTTTGATAAAGGGTCTCTCAAGGAATTAATTGGAGTCACATCCAGTATCTGATTTTCCAAAATGATACCTGTCATATCAAAATGCTAAGTTGAGAAATAAAAGATAGAGTGCTAACATCAAAATAGTAATCCCTGCCAACTTTTGTGAGTCGGCATCTTGATTCATTTGCGCCATCAAGGATATTAGTCCCAAGAAGAAGCTATTTCAATTAAATTTTATCAAGTTTGCAGCCTTGTATTTGTGGTCAGAACATTGAGTATTTGTAAACCTTGGAAAACTACCTTCTAGTGTGTTATTGTCCCAGTTAAAGATGCATTAATGGGTATCTCTGTAATATTTTAGTTGGCTTATCTAATCTTTTACAGAGTAGGACAAATCATATACTTTATAGATGTCACCATAATGCTTTTCAGATTATTGGAATCGAAAAGGTTGAGAAATTCATGATAATTCACCATATTTTAAATGCTATGATGGCCCAAGGATCCATGATTAATTACTTGACTTCTATCTTCCGTTTTTTCTACAATTTATATTGATAGTTGATTCTTTAAAATATTTATCTTTGCTCATTCACTAAGCTCACCAAACAGCCCAAGATTTTCCTCCATCTTTTACGGCATTATGCTCCAATATATATTCCATGGTACGGTGTTATCAAAGGCGAAAAGCGCAAAAAACTCTAAGGTCCATTGGGGCTTTAAGCGCAATTAAAGCGTGGGCTTTACTGAAAAAAGGCATAACTGGAGAAAAAGTAAAAATATGCATATGTAATCCAAGACCAATAATTATAATCATGAATAACAAATATATGGACTAAGAAATTAAAAAAAAATTATGATTTTGTGAACTATCAATTGTTTAATGTCGCCTTTTCAGCATTACACTCATTGACACGGAAAAGTATGTCTTAGAGTCTTGATGTGATACTGAAGCGCCCACAAAGCGAGGCGAAGCGCTCAACATGTTTTGAGCCTCGCTCCAATGCTTAAGCGCGCTTTAAGCGCGCCTTTGACATCACTGCCATGGTATCTTTATTTGTCCTGGCATAACAGTGTCAAATGGGCATGAGTACTTGATGTTGATCCTTCATAATCCTAATGCATAAAAAAGGTGGCGGCTCTAACAATCTAGCTACTAAAGCTTGTGCCTTAGGCCCCCAAATTTGGGGGGCCCCCTTTTCTAGAAATAATAGGCTTATAGTTATTTAAATAAATAAAATGTGGTTCTTTGAGTACAACAGTAGACTTTTTCATATAAAAGGAAAGAAACTTTTTTAGATATGTAAATAAAGTAACCGTTTGACTTACTTAAAAATGGGTAATATGAATATTTTGACAAGGAAAACAGTACAAAGAGAAAATATTATACACTCCATCAAATAAAAAGGCTTGATTCTTTTCCACATATTTATATTTCTTTCATAATAGTGTTAACAGTTCCTATAACAGTTGCCTCAGCGGAAACAACTTTTTTAAATTTAAATTGATATAATCTTAGCAAAGATCAACAATGTCTCAAGAAAGATTAAATGGTTGGAAGAAATCGATTATAACATTTTTTTTAATAACTTTGCATCTCAAAAAGCTAGAATGGTAGACTTCAAATAAAAATATATATATTACAATATTTAAAAATGATTAGGCCTCACATTAAAGTTTGGCTTTAGGCCACACATGTGCTGAGCCGCAGCTGCCCTTGCATAAAAACAAACTAAAGTTGAACACAACAGTGCATTTTACATGCATCTATCCTATAAGACCTTCCAACCTAACATCTCAATCCTAATTTTCAAAAATAGGCTAAAGTTTTAGAACTTTCACTGGGCATACAGGCAACTTGCTTGTCTCACAAAATAAATTTCTTGCGGACCGCGGAGTATTATTTCAACTTTCAGAAGTCAAGGAATTATTTTGAAAGCGCACTTGATCCTAGCAGGATCTTTAAGTGATTACTTAGCAGCCTGCCCTTGACCTGGGTTGGGTGGCTGGGTTAGCACCCCTCCTCGACTATGTACCCTGAAACAGATGCACTACACTACCCAAAAGCCTAACCTTGTCTCCTCTACTCCTCTTCTGGTTGTGTCATTACCAAGAGAATCAATCTCACAGAAGTAGTATTCCATCCAGATTTAGGCTCCTATAGATTTGATAAGTAAGAAAACCTTACTAAATCCTGCAGGCATAAGTATATAATTAACAGTGTTATCAAGGAATGACCAATTTTATGTGCAAAGTCTTTATTACGCGTTATGTTTATCACTTTATCTTCAATTTAAAAGGCAACAAATATTTTCAAGAAAATGGTGCTAATATCCACTCAAGGCTGTCAACCTTTCAATAACATCAATGCTACTCCTTTTAGGTGCTATTGCAGATGAAGTTTACCAAAGGCGCATTGACATGCACTTGGAATCATTGGCTTTGACAACTAAACAATGTGGACTGGACAAATGACTTATCTTATTCACTAACATCATGAATAATGTGACACTTCCACAAGAGTCTATATCTAGAGTACTGATTACTCAGGCCTTCAATTCACTCATGGACATTAGGGCTTCTTTTTTTTGGGGGTGTGATTTTGGGAATAATTCCTTGGTCGAAATTAAGCAACATCCCCAATTAAATATATACCATTTATAGTAACTTCTACAGTCATATTACATCTTTTTATGAAATGCTGCAATTGTGTTCTGGTAATCACGTGAATGTCCAAATCCAAATGTCTATTCTTAAGAGATACTTGTACGCGATTCAAACTCCAAAAAAGAAAAGGTGAAAGATACAAAAGAATACAACTAGGGAAATAAGTTTCCAACTATATCACGTGAAATCTTCTTGACATACTCAGGTCAAATTGATATAAAAGAGTAAGGGTTCTTCCTTTCATAATGCCCCAAAAACTTGCTAAAAGACAGAAAGTTCTTACATTCTAAGCAGAGATTACGTGTAGTTTTGCTTCTCACCAAAGAAACCTTAAAGGTTAAAGACTAATGTTAGTAGTCGATGTGTATATGAATTTGTCAAATTGATCCTCCATTAATGAGAATACGAGGAGCAAAATGGGACGCCCAAATCAAAATATACGCTACAGAAGAATATGTATAAAGCAGAAAGTAATAAGAGTAACCTTGGAGAGCAGCAACCGTACGAGTTGAAAGAAACAGAGAGAGTAAGGAAAGAAGTAGCACAGTGTATGCGAGGAATCCCATCTATGGTGGATCGATTTCCAAGACGACCCTTTGTCTTTCCTCTTCCTCTTCCGTTTGAAACAGAGGAAGAAGAATTTAAAGCCGGTATACGCCTCGGCAAACTATATATGCTTCCCTATTAAGCTAGTACGGCAATGGAAATCTTTTATTAGAACGGTATTACTTTTTCTTTTTTTTGGCAATTGTAATCAGACTGGTCGTGTTGGTGCTTCTTTACTATATTGGTTGCTCAAAATTAACTATTTAATCTAACTTAATAGTTATGTTTTTTCAATAAAATGAATTGGAAAATACCTAGTATTATTAGCATTTACTATATTTATTAGGAAAATTATCAGCTATGTCTATTTATAAGTAGCTCATTACAAAAATTGATCAATTCATAAAATATTACTAATATTAGTCAATTACCTATTTGTAGCAAAAAAAAAAGTCAAATTTTTGTTTTCTTTGAGTGGATGTTATTAGAATATATTGGGTACATCTTATGGTGCTTGAATATCAGTTTTGAAATGATTTGGTGAAGTTTTGAGGTGGTTTGAATTGAAAATGCAAAGTAAAAACTGAACATGAAAAAAAAATACGTGTGCATCACACTGTGTATCATTTGTGTATCACATATGTATCATATTTGTATCAATGGATATCACATGTATATCCATGTATATCTGTGTGTGAGATACATGCGTGATACATGTTTGATACATGTGTCGCAGAAGAATTTTTTGAACTTGATTTAATTACGAATTTTGATACAAAACCAGTCCAAATCACCTCCAATTTTCCTCAAATTTTGTAGTTCTATTTTTGCTTAGTTTTTTAGAATATTGTATATTTTTTTATATTTCATAACCTTATTTGCTACCTCATTCGTGGAATTTCCTTTCCGTCTTGCATCTAATGTTGCTAATCACACTTAAAAATATGAAAGGAGATTTTTACATGTGATTCTTTGAGAGAAAGAACCTTATTTATTTGGTTTTTCAATTTTTATATGTGCTTGGCTAGTTTTTATAAGTTTATGACTAATAGCTAGAGATTAGTAAGTTGAGACTTATTTGGGACATTTGTGTAAGTTTCCCTATTTATTATGTGTACTGTGCGTATACTTGTCACCCATTAAAGCTTATTTATTCGTCTGAAAAAACATCTTTAAAACTAACATAGGAAACTTTCAATTTGTTTCTGTCCTTGAAGATTAAAATTTGACCTCACTACTTTTAAAAATTATTTCCACATTTTTTAATTTCTTTTTCTTTTGTTTTATTTTTTGGTTAACAATGGATAAAACTTTTGAAAAATAATATTATATTAAACACTACTATTAAAATTGAAAGATCAAGTTAATAACTGTAGAGAGGAGAGAACTTATTTCTTTTCAATTTTAGAAAGTTCAGACTCTTATTGCCACTACTTAGCATACACTGGTTAAAAGGTTAAATGGTTCATTTTTCTTAACTTCAGATGAGTTAGGTTCTTTACACAAAGAAGCAAGGCGAAAAGCGCACACGAAGATTATAAATAATATGTTAAAATTGCTCGCCAGTGTTGCCTGTAGGTCGTGATGTGCCTTGAGATGGCTGTCTCCTGTCCACCTTCCAGTGGGGAACCCGCTCCCCGGTCGTCGCTCTGCTGCGTCTGGCCCGTCCTCTAGGCACCTTTGGAAGGCAGGGAGTGAAAGTGTTTCCAAGTGTATCACATACCATATCTCATGCCTCTATTTATACTATTACATAGAGGCTTATAAAAAAATTATCTTAAAATATAGCATTAACTATTGAGACCATGAGGAAAGATCATGGGAAGAGTTATGAAGGAATGGAAGTTACAACTATAATAATGAGGAATAGTGGAGAGTTTATTTACAATATAAAGACGAGTAATGGGACTAATGAACATTCACATTAACTTGTAATTTATAACACTCACCCTTGGATGTCCAATAATAGATAACGCATGATGAAAAGGAAGAATATATGTTAAATTTTATTAATTTTGGCCAAGATCATATTTGAGAGCACAAGTCCAAACACATAGACTTATTTTCAAGAAGGGCAAGAAGTTCAAGAATCTTAAGATTGATCTCAAGAAGCCAAGATTCTTTCTTTCTTAAAATAGGATTTATTGTTCTTCACAATAAAGGATTTCTTGTTTCCTTTTATTGGTAGATTTAGACTTTCTTTATTGTCTTTCTTTTAGATTAAGGATTTTTCTTTTAGTAGGATTCTAGTTTCTTTTTCTTGTAAAATAGGGATTTATTTTTCTTGTCTTTAGCTATTTTATTTTCTTAGAATAGGAATTGTAGTCATCAAGAAGAGACTCTAGGCCTATATAAAGGGTTCTCATGCCTTATGGAATAGAATTTACATTTCTGGAGGTTTTTTTGTATTATCTTCTTTATCCTTATTTTTGGTTCCAAGCAAGGTGGTAATAGTCTTTGTCTTATTTTCAATTGCGTGTGAATTTTCTTTACCGCGTTAATTGATTCCAAGTGGTGACTTGGGTTACTTTTTAGCTCTTGATCATTTAAGAACACGTTTCTTGATCTAAATTCGTTCTTTTGATATTATAGAATCATAACTTTTATTGAACCGATGCAACACCTATATTTACTTGTTTTGAATAAATAACTAGTCTTTCTTATAGTTCAGATCGTCATCTTTCACCTCATTTTTTTGAGTGTGGAGATACCAACCACATGGTGAGAGATTGTCCCAGACTTCGGACAGATGTCTCACAGCGAGGTATTCAGACGAGTAGAGGGCGCCCAAGAGGGGCAGGCCCTACCTGTTGATGTGTTTCATATAGTAGGCTTGTGGCCGCTGCACCAGATCATGTCATACATGTATGCTTTTGATTTGTTATAGAGGAGCACCACCCGTATTTTGTTTCGGTTCAGATTATTAGGGTGAGTCCTCCTATTTGTTGCTCCACCTATGGGTGAGTTCATGACTTAGTATTTTGTTTATGTGTTTGCCCCTATTGGAAGCTTCTATGAGTGGTATCCTGTGTCTATCGTTTGTTTTTATTCATTATTGAGAGTTACGAGGATGGAAGTGAATTCAATTATTCAGTTATCTATTGTATTTAGTTGTTAAGTTTTACTTTCATTTTTATTATTCCGCTATTTGTTAGGCTTACCTAGTCGTAGAGACTAGGTGCCGTCAAAACTTGAGAGACGCGATTTCTTGAAATCCATCCCACAAATCACGTTTTCGTTTCAAGATCTTGATCCTGGTCGGTTGATTATTTGTTAACTTGAAGAATCATATCAATTTGGTATCAGAGCTAAATCTATAGGTCCCAGGTTGATGAATATATCATGGCCAAGATTCTACCAAGAAGAAGATTCTTTGTTCAAGATGATGAAGAAACAAGACAATATGAATCTCTTTTCCACGCTAGATGTACCTCCCATAGAAAAGTTTGTTCGTTGATCATTGATCATGGGAGTCATATGAATATCATCTTTGAGGAGATGGTTACTAAACTCGGCTTGTCAACTAAACTTCATCCAAATCCTTACAGCATATAAGTTAAAGATGATGATGGTTTAGAGGTAACTTGTCAATGCCTAGTATCTTTTTCTATTGGTAAGATCTGTAAAGATCAGATTTGGTGTGATGTAGTGAAGATAGATGTTTTTCACTTATTACTTAGAAGACCATGGGTGTATGATAGGTGTACTAAACATGATAGATTACCTTAATACCCATTCTTTTACAAAGGACGGACGCAAGATTATTTTAGTACCACTGAATCCAGAAGAAATTGCTAAAAATCTTAAGCCCAATGATGATTCTTTTCTGACAAAATTATAAATAATTGGTCCAATCAATGGAGAAAAGTATTTAAACGTTGGTATTACTATAGAAGATCACAAGGAGGAGGACCAAAGAATGGATCCACAAGTTGAATATTTACCTCCAATGTTTGATGATGATCCGTTGGAACATCCTATATGTGAGCTTAACTTTACACTTAACAGAGATGATCAACATAATATTGATTTGATGTAACAATCTGACCGGTCATTTTGAGTATTTTAGTCTCATTTCCCATGTTTGATGCTTTACTTATGTGTATTTAAGGTCTCTTGACTTGCCGAGGTGGTTGTTTGGTTTCGGAACAGTTTCAGAGTGAATTGGGACACTTAGTCCCAGGGTTGGAAGTTTAAGTTGAAAGAGTTGATCAGAGTTTGACTTTTGCGTATACAACTCCTGAATATAGTTTGTATGATTCCAATAGATTCATATGGTGATTTTGGACTTAGGTGCATGTCCGGATTTGGATTTGGAGTTCCACGGGTTGATTTGGTGCTTTTTGGAAAAAGTTGGAAAGTTGAAGGTTTGGAAGGTTGATAGGTTTAACTAGGAGTTGACTTTGTTGACATCGCGTTTGATTTTTAGTTTTGGGAGTTGGAATAAGTCCGTTATGTCATTTGAGACTTGCATGCAAAAATTGAGGTCATTTTGAATTGTTTAGGCTTGTTCGACGTAAGTTTTGAATTTGGAAAGTTCATTAGTTTCCCAAGGATTGAATTTGGATGTGATTCATAGTTTTGATGTTATTTTGTGTGAATTGAGGCCTCTAGTAGGTTGGTGTATTTTTGGATTGGTTGGTATGATTGGACGGTGTCCTGGGGGCCTCGACTGTGTTTCAGATGGGTTTCAGACCATTTCCATCATGTTTGGGACTGTTGATTCTGTGTTTCTTATTTCCTTCTTCGTGACCACGAAGAGGCTATCGCGATTGCGGAGAATATGTTATTGGCAGGGTGATTGTTCATCGCTTTCACGAAAGGGAGCTCGTGTTCGTGAAGCTTTGAAAGGCAGAAGTCATATCGATCGCATGTGTGTTTCGCGTTCGCGTAGAATAGGAGTCCAACTGGGCGTCAGGATTTTAGCATACACGATTGTGAGGGTGTGGCTGTGTTCGCGAAGGCTTATAGTTGGAGTGCATCACATTCGCGATCATAATGGCGCGTTCACACATGCCATTTTCTGGTGCAGTGTTGATTGTGCTTTACAATCGCGAAGGGGATGCCTGGGCAGACCATAAGTACTCTAGTTTTCGAGGGTTTCAGTCATTTCAACATATTTTGAGTTGTGGAGGTCTAGAGAGAGTTTTTGAGATTTTCATCACAATTGAAGAGGTAAGTGATCTTTGCTCATTTTTGGTGTTAGATATTGATTACTCATTGGTTATTACACCTAACTTAAGGTGGAATTTGGGGGATTTTGCACATGTTATTGGAGAGTGAGATATGATGATTTGAGGGTCGATTTGTGGTTGGAATTGGATTAAACACATATATCTGGACTCGTATCGGAATGGGTGTTCGGAATTTGTGAGTTTGATCGGGTTCCGATGTGCAAGCCCGGGGTTGACTTTTTGATTTTTGTTAAGGATCTTAGCTTTATCAATTGGAATCGGTTTCTATGACTTTTATTGATTATATTAAGTTATTTTGGCTAGATTTGAGCCTTCCGGAGGTTGATTTATGCGAGAAGGGATTGTTAGAGGAGTGATTTTGCTTTCTTGAGGTAGGTATCCTATCTAAACTTGGTTGCTGCACTAGTTACCTGAGATATTTATGATAGCTACATGCTATGGATGGCGCATATCTAGGGAGTTGAGCCCATGTGCATGCACAAGGTATTTATCCATGCTCGGGGTAGTACTTAGGCTATGATATGCCTTGAATTGATTGCTAAGATTTATGTTGTGATGTTTCTCATATTTGTAACCCCTTTGTGAGCTATTTGATCTATATTGGAGGTTACATAGAGGTTAATCTCATGATTGAACTTGATATTGCTATTTCCGTGATGGAATTGCCGATTCGAGATGTGATAGGACACTTTGCACATGTATACACTTTAACATGTCATTTATGCTAGTCCAGGAGTATGAAACTTGATATGCATTGATCATGTACATGTATTCCTGTATATATGCTTTATGTGTGATATTATCTGGACGGGTAGCTGGTGACCACGCCGAGCAGATTATGTTATTGAGCATGCGACAGATAAGTGTGAATTTTAACCACTTATTAGTACCTTCTTGCTTTAATTTCAGTCCGAAATTAGTGATTTTTGTTTCCAAATCTAATGAAATTGTGTGATTTGCAGGCATGTTGGAGGATTGGAGCTCAACGAAGAAATTTAACTCAAAACAGAGTATACCAACTCAACAAGCCTAAAAGGAGAAATGATAACACCACAATAGGGGTCCGAGAACTACTAAAGAAAATCAAGAAACGTGCGGAAGCTAAAAGAAAATAAAGAAACAAAAAAAAGAAGAAATAAATTAAAAATAGATTGAATTCAAGAAAGAGTTTCTTGAATTCAAGAAGTTTATTCTTGAAGTTGAATCCTAACAACAATAATTAGCTAACGAAGAACTAATCGCCTTTGGTAGAGACATAAAAACAAGAGATAGATTGTGAAACTCGGCCCTTTAGAATAACAAGAACAACAATAAGTTATACTTATCACTTTTATTGAATACCTAGAAGTGATCTAAGATTTCGAAAAAGGTTTAATCTTACCACCTTAAGTTGAGTCTTGAAGGTTGAAGAATAAATCCAAGAGTAGCCACACACAAGAGTGCAAGAAAATTCTCAATATTTTTATTGATAATAGTCTAAGTCTAAAAACAAAGAATAAACCCCTTTATATAGATAGGGGTCACGAAGTTCTACCTAAAAAGTAAGGAAATAAAGTCCTAAACTGCTTTGGACAACAAGTCCAACTACCTTAGGAAAAGGAAAATACTAGCAAGCAAAAACCAAGTCGTTCTTGGAAAGTAATTCCAAAAATCTTAGTAAAAGGAAAACATAACCTTAACTAACTAGGAAAGTAATAAATATAGTTACATAATATATGGAAATAAGTCCCAAACCAATCTTGGATAGAATCTTCAAAATCTTGAAGGAAATTTGCAGGGCAACTTGGTACCAACTTGCACTCAATATCTAGCACAACTATTGTATCCTTCTTGGACATCAAGTAAGTCCTTTTTATGATATAAAAACGTGGATTTATGTAGGACTTCATGGGCTGCAAGTTGGAACACATTTTAGGTGCCAAATTGGTTCAAAACTGGACTAACTAGGACCCTCTTTAAAGGATGTCTCTTGGGATCTAATCCTCCTCTTTTTGGACATAAATTTGGGCCATAAAATAATTTTAATATCTAGCCAATTCGTATCCTTTATCCTTGAGCTCTTCATGCAAATTAAGTACTTCTTTATTTACAATTGATGTCTAATGACCTTGTGTGACAACACTTTAGCTTGAAATCTTGTTAAAGGCCCTCTTTGATATTCCAAAGCTTCATTATTGTCCTTAAATAGATTTGATCTTCCTAGGATGCTATCAAGAAATGCAAATTGCAGAATTAAATCTGCGGCCGCAAATGTTCGTGTGGTCCGCAAAATGGAAGTGCGGCCGCAAATGAACCCTTGAAGCCTCAGAGGAGTTTAGCAGAAGCGCGGTTCGCACCCCACATTGTGCGGCCGCAAAAGTTGGTCGCACTGACAAAGACTGATATGTTCAGAGAAGGTGTAGAAGACCAAGTGTGAAGCCTCTTATGAATGCGATCCGCAACCAAAATGTGCGGTCGTAGAAGCTGAAGTGCAACCACAGAGATAATTATGACTGCGATTCCAAAGGCCTCGTAGAAGCCTTTTATGAATGCGATTCCAAAGGCCCTCTTTGAGATTCCAAAGCTTCATTCTTGTCCTTGAATAAATTTGAGCTTCCTAGGATGCTATAATTCCCCTCTTCTTGAAGAAGATTCGTCCTCGAATTTTGACCTTGCAAGAAAAAGAAAACATGCACCAATAAATGGCATCCACTAATCTGAAAAAATGGTAAGAATAAAACAAGATAGTGTTCATGTGTCCACTTAACCCAATTAAGCCTAATAGATGTAACTACTCATTTATAAAGCATATGGACATCATCATCACAATGAAATTTATACCTACTTAGATTTGTCCAATAAAAATCTCTCTTAAGGTAGTCCAAAAATGTGCATGACAACGAAATTATAAAAGATTGATCATGCATCCATTTAAAACAAGTATATCTACCACATGTATCAAATAAGAGACTTTTATGATATAGCCAATTATTAATCACAAATCTCATGGTTTCTACATGTAAGCTATTCAAAGAAGCACATAAAGTCACAAGAAAGTTAGAAAAACCCTTAATTTCCAAAATAAAAATTTTATACATTCAAGATCATGAAACTTTCACCAATAATATTCTCAACGTCAAAGGATTCTAAACAATGGCTCAAACTGTCACAAAAAGAATCATAGATAAGCTCTTGAAAGAGTATTTCATCACTAACGTCACAATAATCATGCATAGCCTCTTTACTAGTATCAAATACTTTTATACGCTCACAATAAACATGACTAGAAGAATGAATTCCTATCACACAACAAAACTCACATTCTAGCAATTTATCACACGAAAACTCATTAGGCACTTGAATAAGATAAGAAATAATATTTAACTCATTAGCAAGCCTCTTCTCATAAATTTCACGCCCCCTTCCACTAAGTTGGAATGCATAATCATCTATGTTATACTCAATTTCAAAAGTAAGAAAATTACTCTTGCACTTGAACTCAGATATTATAATTAATGACTTAATAAGCATCAAAATATCATCATCACAAAAATTATAAAGTCACCAAGATAAGAAATAAGAGTATAGTTCGTTACCTCCAAAAATACTTTAGGTATTCTAGAAAGGCCAAGAATGTGAATGAACCAATTATACATACCATACTTGGACTTATTTATTAATGGAAGAACATCACCTTTTATTTGTTTATGCAATGGCTCTAACTTACCAATGCCTTTAGGGAACTCCATGTTGTAAACCTGTAAATAAGGATCAAAATAGTCAAAAGGTTCAACAACAAATAAATTAACCAAGCTTTTATCTTCCACCATCCAACAAGAATTGATTTCACATAATTCATGTGGGAATCCGATTGGATCCTTTGCTGCCACCTTTTGTGCCTCACCTCCCCTTTCAAAAGGTCTTTCCACATATGGCTGCACAAAATCGCAAGAACTAAAACAAGAAAGAGTTAATGAGTTAGGAAGTAAAGAAACTTTTTTCTTTCTTACACTCTCTTTGGATTTTATCACAAGACTAACTTTTTCCTCACCCTTAGCTCCTTTTCTCTCACTAAAGTTTTTTTCTTTTCCTTCACTCAAACCCTCGTGTTTCTCTACCTCACGACTTTTTTATATCTCATGGCCTTTTTTTTTTATTTCCCCTCAAGCTTAGTCCTTTTCCCCTTGACATCCCATTCTCTTCACTCAACTCAACCGCTCCTTTTTCCCCTCTTTGGATTTCAACATGCACTCCCTTACTCCTCTCATTCTTTTCTCTCTCATATTTTTCTATATTCCCTTTAACAGTCTTTTCGCCTTCACAAATTTGTGAGGGAGTCAAAATCCCAAGAATGAGTTTCTTCCTGTTAACTTCAAAAGAGTATCTATTTTTTCCATGCTATATTAAGCTCTTTTATAGACATACCATAGATTTTCAAACAAGATATGACAATTATTCATGGGAATCATATCACACCAGAATAAGAAAAGTGGAAGACCAAACCTAGAAAGAATAGGAGTTGGTTAGTTTTAAAGGAAAAATGAAAGAATTTAGAAAACCCAAAACCCACAAAAATAAGGAAAGAAGTTACCTTAATATTCAAGAACTAGGATCCCCTCTTCTTGTTTTCTTTCTTGACTTGGAAATGAAACAACTATTCACTTTTTTTTTTTGGGCTGATATTTTTTATTTTTCTTTTTTCATTTTTTAGCTCAAGAACCTCCCAAGATTATCAAGATTGAAATCTTGATTAGCCTATGCTCTGATACCACTTGATAACAACACGATAGGGGTCTGAGAACTACTAAAAAATCAAGAAACGTGCGGAAGCTAAAAGAAAATAAAGAAACAAAAAAGAGAAAAAATAAGTTAAAGATAGATTGAATTCAACAAAGAGTTTCTTGAATTCAAGAAGTCTATTCTTGAAGTTGAATCCTAACAACGACAATTAGCTAACAAAGAACTAATCGCCTTTGGTAGAGACATAAAAACAAGAGATAGATTGTGAAACCCGACCCTTTAGAATAACAAAAACAACAATAAGCCTATACTTATCACCTTTCTTGAATACATAGAAGTGATCTAAGATTTCGAAAAGAGTTTAATCTTACCACCTTAAGTTGAGTCTTGAAGGTTGAAGAATAAATCCAAGAGTAGCCACACACAAGAGTGCAAGAAAAATCTCACAATTTTTTTTTGATAATAGTCTATAATAATCTAAGTCTAAAAACAAATAATACACCCCTTTATATAGATAGGGATCACGAAATTCTACCTACAAAATAAGGAAATAAAGTCCTAAACTGCTTTGGACAACAAGTCCAACAGGAAAATACTAGGAAGCAAAAACCAAGTCATTCTTGGAAAGTAATTCCAAAAATCTTAGTAAAAGGAAAACATAACATTAACTAACTAGGAAAGTAATAAATATAGTTCCATAATATATGGAAATAAGTCCCAAACCAATCTTGGATAGAATCTTGAAAATCTTGGAAATCTTGAAAGAAATTAGCAGGCAACTTAGCACCAACTTGCACTCAACATCTAGCATGACTATTGTACCCTTATTGGATATAAAGTAAGTCCTTTTTATTCTATAAAACGTGGCTTTATGTAGGACTTCATGGGCTGCAAGTTGGAACACATTTTAGGTGCTAAATTGGTTCAAAAGTGGACTAACTAGGACCTTCTTTAAATGATGTCTCTTGGGATTCAATCCTCCTCTTTTTGGACATAAATTTGGGCCATAAAACAATTATTATATCTAGCCAATTCATATCCTTTATCCTTGAGCTCGTCATCCAAATTAAGTACTTCTTTATTTGCACTTGATGTCTGATGACCTTGTTTGACAACACTTTAGCTTGACATATTGTTAAAGGCTCTCTTTGAGATTCCAAATCTTCATTATTGTCCTTGAATAGAGTTGAGCTTCCTAGGATGCTACCAAGAAATGCAAAGCAGAAGTGTGATCTGCAGAATTAAATCTGCGGCCGCAAATGATCATGTGGTCCGCAAAATGGAAGTGCGACCGCAAATGAACCCTTGAAGCCTCATAGGAGTTTAGCAGAAGCGCGGTTCGCACACCACATTGTGCGGCCGCAAAAGTTGATCGCACTGACAAAGACTGATATGTTTAGAGAAGGTGTAGAAGACCAAGTGTGAAGCCTCTTATGAATGCGATCCGCAACCAAAATGTGCGGTCGTAGAAGCTGAAGTGCAACCACGGAGATAATTATGCGGCTGCAGATTTCCTCCTATTGCAAGAGCAGAAGAAAAGTGTGGCGCACGTGAAATGGTGCGGCCGCTGAACCTCCTGAAGGACATTTTTGTCAGCAAAATTCTGGACAATATAAATCAAGGGGAAACACTTTTTAGGGCAACTTATGTATTTCTAGCAGCCGTAGCGGTTATATTTTCCTTTTTGGGAAATTTGTGAGCAAAAATTGGAGAAGACACAATAATTTTATCTTTTAATTATATTTTATGTCTTTAATCACTTCTTCTACTTTATTTTCTATGTCTTCAAGCATGAGTAGTTAAATTTTAACTAGGTTTGTGACTCAACCGTAGTGTGTAAAACTTATGGGTTGTTTATATTAGTGCTTATTTATGATTGATTTTTTGTTATTTAGCCTTGTTTATGCTTTATATCTAAAATTAATGGTTGCTAATATTGATTCATGCCTATTTAATTAGTTCTTACTTGAGAAAAAGGAACTAGTCTAGGAAAACTTGGTTAACAAGAAATTGAGCTAGTTAAGGTTTTGACAGACTTGATAAAAGTATTTGAACTAGAGATATGGATAATCCCACTTGGACTCATATCAATTTCTTAGCTTGCTACCCATTGGTCTTGAGAAAACCAATTTGGGCATAACACTCTATGACCGAGAGGTATTGAGTGGGTACTTGAGAATTGAGAGTCATAACACACCTCAGTCTATTAGATAAGCATTAATTTACTATACCCATTAGGTTTACACTTAGGTGAAGGTTACATCCCTAGGCTTTCTTTTAATTGATCAAAACACCAAAAATATTGCATTTTTGCTAGTTGCTATTGTGTAGTTTAATCTCTTAGTTGTTAACTTAGATAAAAATTACCCATTGTGTTTGAAAGTCTAATTTAGCTATTTCACGTTCTCTTCTCGAGTATTTACCTTAATACCGATCTAAAACTCCCTGTAGAATTCGACCCCGACTCACGTTGGGTACTATAATTGCAACGACCGTTTCATACTTGTTATTTGAGTGTAAATTGGACATGATCAATTTTTGGTGCCGTTTTCGGAGAGTTTTTATGGTGTTAACTATATACTTGAGTTTATTTATGAAATATCTTCTTTTACTTTTGTGATTCCAATTTGTTGAAGTGATCGTAGGTTCCAAATGGCGAACAACGAACTTGGAAACATGCCATTGGGAGATGTGGATGGCGATAAGGACCAACTTGATGAAACGTCTCAAGATCCACAACAAAACCACCAAGGTCGTGGTCAACAATACAATATGCCTCCACCTCTCCCACCTCCACCACCACCACAACCACAAGCGGCATAACATCAGATTTTCCCCAATGAATGTTATGCAAGTGTTATAGTCCCCCCTCGTATTAGGGCGGGTAAATTTAAAATTATTATTGTAATGCTTACATTTCTCGAACAACAAGGTTTTCACTGGGGTCCAAGTCAAAATGCTTATAAGCATTTAAAGGGTTTTGTGGATACGTGTTGGGGAGCAAATAAACAAATATTTCGGAAGATGCTTATATGCTAAGGCTTTTTCCGTTCTCACTAAGGGATAAAGATTTTGATTAGTTGGAGCGCTTGCCTAATCATTCTATCTATACTTGGATGAATTGGCGGCAAATTTTATTTCAAAGTTTTTTTCTTTGGGGCACATGACTACTCTTCAGGATGGAATATTGGCTTTCAAGCAGGAGCCCAACGAACCTTTGCATGAAATTTGGGAGAGATATCGAACAATGGTAAGGAGTTCCCGAACAATGATATGAAAACAACATATCCAACAAAATTTCTACTGTGGTATTAATACTACAAACCAATATATGGTCAATCAATTGGCTAGAGGCAACTTTATGACAACACCTTATGCGGAGGCATGTGAGATTCTTGATGAGATGGCATAAACTTCTTCGGCTTGGAAATCCCGAGCTAATGTTCCCCAAAGTGATCCCAACATGATCAATATTCATAAAGATTTTCAAAACCATGGGCAAGCTATTGCCGAATTGACAACAACTATGACTCAACTTGTTAAGGCCCAATTTATTCAAGTACATGCTCCTAATCAAGTTCATCCTATGGAGGTCTTAAATATTTTGGTTAATAAGAAGAGGACCAAGGGTTCATAATTTCAATCCCCAGTGGATAATTATGCACAAGATGATGGTAGCTTTGATCAAGATGATTCCTATCAAGGGCAAGAAGAAGGGGTATAATTTGTGAACAATTACCAAGGACAAAGGAGAAATTTCTAAGGCTCCACTCAAAATCAACGGCGTTCTCAAAATAAACAAGGCGATTGGGGTTCTAACAATCAAGGTAATTCACACAACAACAACAACCAAGGAAATCTAGGAGGCAACAATCAAAGAAATTGGAGAAACAATAACAATCATGGAAATTGAGGATTGGGTTTCCAAAGTCCCCCAATGTACCAACAACATAGCAACCCACCTCCTTATTCTTCCCAAGGTTCAATTTCTTTAAACGATGAAATGGGCCGTATTGAGAACACGTTTAAGAAAATGATGGAGAAGAATGCGGATTCAGATGCCCAACTTGCCTTACATACCACATCAATCCGTAATCTTAAAGTTAAAATAGGGCAAATTTCTCAAGCTCTTAGTACACATCCTAAGGGTGTACTATCAAGTGATATGGTAGTAAACCCAGAGGGTAGTAACAACACGGGGCATGCTATGGCGGTTATCACAAGAAGTGAAAGAGGCGAGAATACACCCACCTCAAATGAAAGGAAACTTGTGGATGATGACCAAGTGATTCAAGAGGAGGAAATCCCAAGCAACAATGTTTAAGCATGTGATGAGGTCCAGATTGATATTGATGATAGTGTGGAGGAGACCCAATAAGAGGTGAACCCATCTAAGGAGCACATTAATGACATACCAGAACCGGTGGTGAAAAAGGCTAAGGAACCCTTTCCAAAGCCTTCACCTCCTTATACTCAAAGACTTGCCAAGAAAAATAGTGAGAATAAATTCAAGAAGTTCATTCAAATGATGAAAGGTCTCTCTATTAGTGTGCCATTAGTAGTCGCTTTGGAGCAAATGCCTGTTTGTGACAATTTTATGAAAGATATTGTGACCAACAAGATGTCAATGAATTTTGAAACTATCAAAATCATTCATCAAGTGAGTGAAATTGTTCATTACATGTCTCTTAAGTTGGAGGATCCCGGTGCTTTTACTATTCTTTGTACTATTGAGAGTGTCGATTTTGCTAAAGCTCTTTGTGATCTTGGGGCGAGTATCAGTTTGATTCCCTACTCAGTGTTTAAAACTTTGGGAATTGGGAAACCAAGACCCGCATCTATGAGATTGCAAATGGCTGATCGTTCCATGAAGAGGCCATTGGGAGTGATTGAGGATGTGTTGGTCCGAGGTTATAAGTTCATTCATCCAGTGGACTATGTTATTCTAGATTGTGAGGTTGATTATGAAGTGCCTATTATTCTTGAGAGGCCTTTACTTGCTACGGGTAAGGCTCTTTGTGATGTGGAAGCCGTAGAACTCATTTTGGGGTTGGTGATGAACAAGTGGTATTCCATGTGTGCAAGTCTATGCGACAACCAAATAGTAATGAAGTGTGTTCTTTTCTGGACTTGGTGATCAATGTTATTATTGATGACACAATTTCTACAATCAATGTTGGTGATATGTTGGGAACCATTTTGCTCCACTTGGGTGATGAAGAGATGGATGATTTCATGGAATGTGTGAATTCTTTTCAAGGAATGGGGTAGTAGAACTATGCACCCCAGAAATTATCTTTGGATCTTAAGAATAGGAAGACTCCTATTACAAAGCCTTCTATTAAAGAGCCACCTACTTTGGAGTTAAATCCATTGTCATCGCACCTTTGGTATGAGTTTCTTGGCCCTTGTTCTACTTTACCAGTTATTCTTTCCTCTTGTTTGACTAACGTGCATGTTGATTCCACATTGACAGTGTTGCAAAGGAGGAAGAAAGCTGTTGTGTGGACTTTGGAGGATATTCGGGGTATAATCCCCGCATTTTGCATGCATAAGATCAAGTTGGAGGATAATGCTAAACCGTCCATTGAACATCAAAGAAGACTCAATGAAGCTGTGCAAAAAGTGGTAAAAAAGGAGACCATCAAGTGGTTGGATGCCGGGGTTGTTTACCTTATTTCTGATAGTTCATAGATTTCTCCAGTTCAATGTGTACCAAAGAAGGGGGAATGGCGGTGGTTACCAGTGAGAAGAATAAGTTGATTCCTACAAGAACGATCACCAGTTGGAGAGTTTGTATGGATTATCGTAAGCTCAACAAAGTCACAAGGAAGAATCACTTTTCCCTTCATTTCATGGATCAAATACTCGATAGATTGTCCGCCCGTGATTTCTATTATTTTATTGATGGGTACTCGGGCTACAACCAAATTCTTATTACTTTGGAAGATCAAGAGAAAACCACTTTTACATGTCCTTATGGTACTTTTGCTTTCAAGCGGATGCCTTTTGGTTTGTGCAATGCACCAGTGACTTTTCAACAGTGTCTGATGGCTATTTTCACGGACATGGTGTAAGAATAACTTGAGGTCTTCATGGATGACTTTTCGGTGGCTGGAGATTCTTTTGATGATTGTTTTTCAAATTTGGACAAAGTGTTGGCTAGATGTGAGAAAACAAATTTGTTACTCAATTGGGAGAAATGTCATTTCATGGTTGAGGAAGGCATTCTCCTTGGCCTTAAGATTTTAAATAATGGTATTTAATTTGACAAAGTGAAGATTGAAGTTATTTCTAAGCTGCACCCCCCACCTCAGCGAAGGGTGTGGGGAGTTTCTTGGGCGATGCAGGTTTCTACCGGCGCTTTATTGAGGATTTATCTAAAATGGTGAACCCATTGTATAAGCTCCTTGAGAAGAATGACAAGTTCTATTTCAATGATGATCATATGAGTTCTTTTGAACAATTGAAGCTCAAGTTTACAACTACTCCTAACATTACCTCTCCAAATTGGAATTTGTCGTTTGAACTCATGTGTGATGCAAGTGATATAGTGGTTGGGGCTATTTTGGGGCAACGTGTCAAACAAAGTTTTTTTATCCGGTTTACTATGCTAGTAAGACCATGAATAGTTCCCAAGTCAATTACACCGTTACGGAGAAAAAGCTCCTTGCTATTGTGTTTTCTATTGAGAAGTCCACCCGTACTTGATGGGTGCCAAAGTTATTGTCCACACAGATCATGCGGCCCTTTGGTATCTTATGATCAAAAGGAATCAAATTCTCGGTTGATGAGATGGGTGATTTTGTTGCAAGAGTTTTACATTGACATCAAAGATAAGAAGGGAAGTGAAAATCAAGTGGGGGATCACTTGTCTCATTTGGAGGAGGAGGGAAGGCTACATGATGACCTTGAAATCAATGACTCTTTCCCCGACGTGCAACGTTTGGCACTTTGAACGAAAGTGGTACCATGGTTTGCAGACTTGGAAAGTTTTCTTGTGAGCGGTATCATTACGAATGAGTCCTCTTCAAACCAAAGGAAAAATCTCAAAATGGATTATCAAGACTACTATTGGGATGAGCCATACCTTTTTTTGAATTTGCACGGATGGGGTGATTAGGAGGTGTGTACCGGAAGAAGAGCAAGTTGATATTCTTAGAGATATTAATTCTTCGCCATACGGTGGTCATCATGGTGGATCGAGAATGACGGCTAAAGTTCTAAGTTGTGGTTTCTGTTGGCCTACTCTCTACAAATATGCAAATGACTTGGTGAAAAGATGTGATGAATGACAACGGGCCGGTGAAATTTCAAAAAAACATGAGATGCCTCTTACAACCATCTTGGAGATTGATATTTTTGATGTTTGGGGCATTGACTTTATGTTCCCATTTGTTAGTTCTTGTGGAAACACCTACACTATGGTCGTGGTGGATTATGTGTATAAATGGGTTGAGACCGTTTCCTTACCCAACAATGTAGCTAGAAGTGTAGTGACTTTCTTGAAGAAGAATATTTTACAAGATTTGGTACTCCACATGCAATCATAAGTGGGGGGGGGGGGGTCACATTTTTGCAACAAGGATTTCAACACTTTACTTATCAAATATAATGTTACTCACAAGGTCACGACTCCCTATCACCCATAAGATAGTGGTCAATTGGAAGTCTCCAACCGGGAGATAAAGAGTATTTTATCCAAGATGGTGAATACAAATAGGATGGATTGGTCCAAGAATCTTGATAATGCACTACGGGCATATCAGACGACTTACAAACACCTACCGGAATGTCCTTATACCGGTTAGTGTTTGGGAAATCTTGTCATCTTCCGGTGGAACTAGAGCACAAAGCAACGTGAGCCTTAAAGAAATTGAATCTTGATTGGGATGTTGCCGCTAAATTGCGGGCTACACACTTGAATGAATTGGATGAGTTCTGGTACAATGCATATGAGAGTTCGTCCTTGCACAAAGAAAAGATGAAATATCTTCATGACAAGTACATTTGGAACAAGGAGTTCAAGGCCGATGATCTAGTGTTATTGTTCAAGTCGAGGTTGAGGATGTTCCCCGGGAAGCTTAAGTCAAAGTGGAGTTGTCCGTTTGAAATTGTTGGTGTGACACCTTTTGGTGCATTGGACTTGAAGAATAAGAACAATGAAGTATGCCGAGTCAATGGTCACCGGGTGAAGCATTAATTGGAAAAAGTTGGAGAAATCCACATGGTGGCGGTGATTTACTTTACTTGAATATGCTATGGCATTGTATTGTGCCACGACGTTAAATAAGGCGCTTCTTAGGAGGCAACCCAAGTCCTTTACTTTTCCTTTTTCTCTTTTCATTAGATGTTTTTTGTTGTTTTAACTTGATTTGAAGTGTGCTGCAGGGATAAGTGTTAGATGAGAAATGGTAGACAAGGTTGTGTCATCAAAGCAGGAAATGCGGACCATACTTTTTCTTTGTGCAGCCGCAAAAAAGGAATGCTGCCATAGAAGCTCTTGTGCAGTCGCAAATTCATTTGCGGACCGCACTTGTAGGAGCCCATCGTAGGTGTTAAGTGAAAGGTCCTCTGAACTTTTTGTCCATCAGTGCGGGCAAAAATGCGGACTTTCAAAATTTTTTTACAGCTGTAAAAGCACATCATCAGAGATGAGGTTGTTCGTTGCCAAAAGTGCATCCGCACTTGAAATTATGCGGACCACACAATTGTGTTGATCACTGAAGGACAGGTAGCAGAGTGCAACTACACTTTGAATTTGTGCGGCCACACTCGTCTCACTAACCCAACACAGTCTCGGAGTATAACTCGAACATGAGCCATCATTTTACTCTTTTCACTCTCTTCACTTTCACTGTTACTCTGAGAACTTGCCTGAGGAATTTTCACTTTCAATCACACACCACCATTTGGACTCACTTGGATATTTGCACATCTACATTATCTAGTACGCTTCACTTCATGTTAATTTATTTTTTATTTTTGAATTTATTTTTCTCCTTTTTAACTTCTATTTTTAGACCATCTGTTATTACATTCCTTAATGAATCCATGTGGGGTAGTTTTGCACTGGGAAATTGATAAAGCATGCTAGAGTGGGTTGGGTTAACTAATTTCATGTCTACACCATGTTGCCAAGTAAATTGAATGAACTTTTTGCATGACCTAGATTAAATAGACCTGTCTCATTTGTGTTCTTAATTGTGTCGGCCACACTTGGAATTATGCGGTCCCTTATCTATTAATTATGGCGACTTGATGGATGTTGTTTGTGCGGCCGCACTTTAAATTGTGCGGACTGCAGATTGTGCTGTGAGGCCGTAGAATTGGTCCGCACTAATAGTCAGAGACTTGCTCTCTGAACATCTCAAGTGCGGACCACATTTTAAATTGTGCGGTTTACAGATGGCCTCCGCACTGTCAATCAGAGAAGAAGCAACTGATCCCCTAGCACATTCGTGCTGAAATGCAACCGCACATGGAATTGTGCGGTCCTCACTTCCATTTTGCGGACCGCACTTCCCCCTTTTCTAATGCATGCTTAACCAACTGAAACCTCACTACTTCTATGTTGTTTTCACACACTTATACGAGTCTTAATTGTTTTAAAACATGGATTTCAACTGGCTATTCTCTCGGTGCATATAAAGACAATGGAACGATCACGAGGTCGAGGTGAATCTACCAAAGGGAGAGGAGAATCTTCAAGGGGATAAGGGATCTATTTCTAATGATGTCCCGTAATGATGCGAGAGGGGTAGCAGGCGCACATGCAAGCTTGTCTAGATCAAAGAAGAAGGTTATCTAGGAAAATAGATTTCTGAGTCAGCGAGCATTTTCTGATTTTCGAATGTGGTGGACTGAGAGGTCCTTGACTCATTAGAGGGAGTTCCTCCTTAAAGACTTAGACAATTACAACCCCTCAGTTCTAGAGTAGTTTAACAAAAGAAAGGGGTATGTATACGGCTAAAATTGGAGAGCCCGATTTCATGGCCACTTCGATGAAGATGAAGGGTCGAAGGCCCGAGCTCGACATCGAGGGGCACATCTAAGGTCCTCGACCTCGAGGCAGTATAAACCAAGGGTCGACATGAAAAGGCGGGAAAATTCGCAAGGGGAACGTGGTTAAAGTTGACAAAGTACACAAGATAGTACATGCTTGTACCGTGACATTAAATGGTTGTACCAACCATTTCTCTTTACATTAAATAGATGTACCAGCTATATTTCATTGTAATGATTACACATGTACTATGTTGGGACTCCCCTTCTTATATAAGGGGGACCCTTGTCACTTTGTAACACACATTATATTCAATACAAGAACAACAACATTCTCTGCTCCCTAACTTAAACGTTCTCTACAATTATTCCATTGGTTTATTGCTTCCATTTATTGTGTTTCATTTATAGTTCTTCATTTATTACTTGTTATTGATCATAGATAGACCATTATTAAGGCCCACAATACTGTTTCATAATTATCGATAGCCCTAAGTCAAGCTTCTCAAGCTCGACCTCGAGGCCTACCCGGATACCCTCGAGACCGGTCTCTTCAATACCTGGTTTGCGTAATCTAGTTTTTTTCGCTCCTATTTCATTTTTCTCGCTTCATACTCAGCTTCTACTTCCTAAACAACTGGTATTAAAATAGATCACATATTTTTAGAACCACATAATCAAATATAATACTAATTACCATTTTCACGGTAAACAGTTTGGCGCCCACCGTGGGGCTAAAAATAATAGTGATAGTTTTAGTGCTGGTTTTCCAAAAACACAAGTGATTCTTCACACTTTTTCTTGCCCAAGAATCTTCAATTTCAGTTCAAAAAATTTCTAACTCAGTAAACGCACATGAAAACAACGGTTTTAAGGACCACGGAGAAAATGGCGCAGCTGCTTCAGGTGCCGGTATGCCGCCACAAAACCTTGAAGGGGCACCAATGCAAATTCCTGTCGATGAAGGTTCACGCAACGCCCAACATGTCGATGTGAACTCTCATGGAAACGGAAGCGTTCGTGAAGGAGACCAGCGTGAATCACAAGGAACACTTGCTCAAAGGGAAATAGAAGTTAGCCTTCATGTTATTTTTGAAATGTTGCAGGCACAACAGGTGGATATTGCTCAGCTACAAAGCCATCAGAGAACCCCGAGCACAGCACCACCAGAAACGGCTCCTCGAGTCGAACAGGCACCGAAAAGATAGAGCAATAATGGGTCAGCAGCCGACCCCGCCATTATGAAAATGCTCGAAGACCTCGCAAAAAGGATTGAATCAGGAGAAAAGAAGATAGAGGCTAACGACAAAAAAATGGAGATCTAAAACTCAAGGGTCGATTAGATCCCAGGCGCACCCCCGATCCTAAAGGGTGTAGATATAAAAAAGTTTGTGTAGAAGCCATTTCCGTCAAGTGCAGCTCCGATGCCTATCCCGAAGAAATTCAGAATGCCCGATCTCCCAAAGTACAACAAAATTTCGGACCCCAATGAGCACATCACTGCCTACACTTGTGCTTAAAAGGGAACGACCTGAGAGACGAAGAGATTGAATCTGTTCTATTGAAAAAATTCAGAGAAACACTATCCAAAGGGGCCATGATGTGGTATCATAACCTACCAGGAACTCGATAGATTCATTTGCCATGATCGCAGACTCTTTTGTGAAAGCACATGCTGGTGCCATCAAGGTTGCTACAAGAAAATCTGATGTTTTTAAAATCAAGCAAAGGGAGAATGAGATGTTAAGAGAGTTCGTGTCCCGCTTTCAATTGGAACGAATGGAATTACCACAGGTCTCCGACAATTGGGCGGTGCAAGCCTTCACTCAGGGCTTGAATGAGCGAAGCTCGATAGCTTTGAAACAGCTGAAGCAGAATTTAATCCAATACCCTGCCATAGTTTGGGCGGATGTACACAATAGGTACCAGTCGAAGATCAGGGTCGAGGACGACCAGTTGGAAGCCCTCTCAGGCTCGGTGTATCCTAACAGAGTTCTAGCAAAGGAATCGAGGCTTCCAGAAAGAGAGCCAAGGACAAACAAAGAAAGATATCAACCGTACGTAGAGAATCGGAGAAACATCCCGAGACGGAATGTACCTCAAAGTGACCCAAGGATGGACCGAGGACAGAATCCTCAGGGACTTGTGAGCAAAGCGGGGTTCGATAGGCATGCAGGGCCGGTAGAGGCACCCTGGCTATCTGAATACAACTTCAACATCGATGTTTCAGACATCGTATCAGCCATTAGCAAGATCAGGGATACCAGGTGGCCGAGACCCGTGCTATCAGATCCTTCACAAAGGAACCCCAACTTGATATGCGAATATCACGATACCCACGGTCATAGGACCGAAGATTGCAAACAGCTTCGAGAAGAGGTGGCCCGACTGATCAGCAAAGGGTACCTTCAAGAATTCCTCAGCGACCGAGCTAAAAATCAATTTCGGGACAGAGAGGTAAACAAGAAAAATGAAACAGAAGAACCACGACATGTCATCCACATGATTATTGGTGGGGTCGACGTCCCTCAAGGACCCATTTTTAAGCAAACGAAAGTATCTATCACCAGGAAAAGCAAATTTGGAGCTACATACCTGAAGACGCCCTTTCATTCAGTGAAGAAGACAACAAAACCTTGTCTCAACCTCACAATGATGCACTGGTAATTTATTTTCTTTTCAATAAATTTCAAATTAAACGTGTACTCATGGATCTAGGTAGCTCGACCAACATAATTCGTCAAGGGTGGTAGAGCAACTCGGGTTGCTCGACCAGATCATACCCGCCTCTCGAGTCCTCAATGGGTTTAACATGGCAATCGAAACAACGAAAGGATAAATCATCCTCACGGTCAACGTGGTCGGCACAATTCAGGACACCAAGTTTCATGTCATCAAATGTGACATGAGGTACAACGTATTTCTTGGAAGACCATGGATCCATAATATGAGGGTGGTGCCGTCAACCCTTCACCAAATGATGAAGTTCCCTATGAAGGGTGGAGTAAAAATAGTATACGGAGAGTAGCACGCAGCAAAATAGATGTTCGCAGTGCACGATGTGGCACTAACACCTTCTACATCGAAGGTGCAAAAAAACAAGCAAACGACCAAGTAAAAATCACAAACTACATCCTCGTAAGAACAAACAAAGGACTGTGCCGCGTCCTCGGAATTGATAACCAAAAGCGTATCAAGGCTCGAGTGCCATCACAACTAAGGTACAACCCTATCCCTTTTCCTTTCACACTATATGCTAACCTGCGTGCAGGTATTCGATTGAAAGGAGTCAAAATCTCCATCTCGAAGGCCTTAGGTTTGAAAGAATATGTTGCACTCTTTTTCCCTCACATCAGATTTTATCCCAAAAGGGTTTTACCGGTGAGGTTTTTAACAAGGCAACATCCATATGCTACTTAAGGAGAACTCACCAAGTATCCAAGGCTTCTCTTTGATCAACCTCGAATACTGAGGGGCATCCCCCCGAGAGATCACTGAAATATGCGGAAGAGGTTCTCGACAGGAGAATGATATATCAGATCAAACAGTCGAATGAACCGTATCTACATAGAATAATCGAACCCTCGATGGAAAAAACATGTATACTTTTACCAAGTAATCAGAGAAGTACCTTCTGTCAAAACATTTTGAACATCAAAGAAGTTTGCCATTTTCACAAGAGACAGCCCTAGGGCCAAAAATTTAGCAAGCACACAGGAACTGTCCTCGACAGTTACTCCATCGAGTCGCCAAAAAATCAAAGCCGTAAGATCTCAGGGCAGGTAACTTCGAACTCATAAGCCCTCCACAAGGCAATATCAAACAGCATAAGCCCTCCTCGAGGCAACATTAATTCCAACTCGGGGACTGCCCCCGACAGTTAGCTCATCAGGTTATCAAATTTGAAACAATAAGACCTCAGGGCCAGGAACTTCGAACTCATAAGCCCGACAACATCAAAACTGTGAAGCCGTAAGAAAGGTTGTATCAACCTAAAGCGTAAGAGCCCAAGTCGCCCGCTACATTAAAGGTTGTACCAACCTAAAGCATAAGAGCCCAAGTCGCCAACTAGTCGTATCGACCTTACACGTAAGAGCCCAAGTCGCCAGCTACAGGTTATACCGACCCAAAGCATAAACCCCATATCAAAGTCAAGGCTATATATCAAACTTGTAAGACCCAAGGCATACCCTCGATATAGACGCCATGGCTCTCTCACTCGGGGACTAAAAGGCTATGGCCAAACACTATGACCACCGTCATAAGGCTTCAACAAACTAACGCAACTCGGAGACGTCCGATTGTTTCCATAAAATCACAGGCCTCCATTTACTTCGAAAACTTCGAAAAGAACCGGTTAAAGGTTGTACCAACCTAAAGCGTAAGAGACCAAGTCGCCCGCTACATTAAAGGTTGTACAAACCTAAAGCGTAAGAGCCCAAGTCGCTAGCTAATCGTATCAACCTTTTGCGTAAGAGCCCGAGTCTCCAGCTACAGGTCATACTGACACAAAGTGCCTCCGAGCCAATTTGAAAACCTGAGGACTGTTGACCTCGAGTCGAAACCCGACTCATAGACTAAGCCCGATACGGTTAACTAAGCGTAAGAGCCCGAGTCGCCCGCTACGTTTAAAGTCGTATCGACCTTACGCGTAAGATCCCAAGTCGCCAGCTACAGGTCATACCGACGCAGAGCGCCTCTGGGCCAATTTGAAAACCTGAGGGCTGTTGAGCTCGAGTCAAAACTCGACTACGAGACTAATCCCGATACAGTTAACTAAAGCACCTCAGGGCCAAAAAAGTGTAAGAGCCCAAGTCGCCCGCTACATTTAAAGTCGTATCGACCTTACGCGTAAGATCCCGAGTCGCCAACTACAGGTCATACCAACACAAAGCGCCTCCCGGCCAATTTGAGAACCTGAGGACTATTGAGCTCGAGTCGAAGCCCGACTCAGAGACTAAGCACGATACGGTTAACTAAAGTGCAGGCCAAAAAAGCGTAAGAGCCCGAGTCGCCGCTACATTTAAAGTCGTATGGACCTTACGCGTAAGAGCCCGAGTTGCCAGCTACAGGTCATATCGACACAAAGCGCCTCTGGATCAATTTGAAAACCTGAGGGCTGTTGAGCTCGAGTCAAAACCCGACTCGGAGACTAAGCCCGATACGGTACCAATTTGAAAACCTGAGGGCCGTCGAGCTCGAGCCGAAACCCGACTCGGAGACTAAGCCCGATACGGTTAACTAAATTATCTCAGGGCCAAAAAAGTGTAAGATCCCATGTCTCCAGCTACAACGAAGGTCGTACCAACCGAAATCATAAGAGCCTGAGTCGCCAGCTTAAAGAGCCTCAGGGCTAATTTATAACCCCAAGGGTCTCATCTCAAAGTCAAATTCGCCGGGCTAACTACGGACATGCAAATCAAATCAAAGAATATCTCATATATATATATATATATATATGTGTGTGTGTGTGTGTATTACAAATACATATTTACAACGCACCCACATGAGTCTTATGCAAACAACAAAGCAGAAAATCTATTATACTCTCGGGACCAGCTCCCTCAAAGGCCCCTCGGACCGGCTCCCATGGCGGCCTTAAAGTATCAGCATCAGCTCAAGAAGAAAGGAAAAACTTGGCATCGATCTTGTCCGCCTCAAACTGCTTTATCTCTTCCCAGAGGTCAAAGCCCCTAGCATGTATCTCCTCGAGGGTCTCCCTCCGAAACTTGCATCGGGCGTACTCATTGCTCCTCCTCTCTCTATTGAAAGCTCCTCCCAGCTCAGCCCATGCATCAACAACATATTTCAAGTAAACGACCACCTTCTTATCGGCCTTCGCTCGAGCTACCTCAGCTTCGGCCCCGAGCATCCACAACCCGTGCCTTCGTATTTAGAAGATCAACCTCGAGATTGGCAATCCTGCTTGATTGAATTGAGCTATCTTCTTGGGCATTGCGAAGTTGTATCTCGAGGGTAGCAACCTTGGCCAAAGCATTCCTTTGGGCCGTAACATGTACGCCTACTTGCACTTTCAACGCTTGGCATTCGGACCTAACTTGCCCGACCTCGCCCCAAAGGCGCTCCAACGCTTCTGTTTTTTCCTGCAATTGAAGCACCAAAGCGTTAATTCCCAAAAGTGATAAAGGAGGCACATACTCCTTCAGGGTAAGGATTACCTGACGCTTTAGTTTGCCTTCACAAGTTCGGCATTGATGCATCTCCACCCGAAGATGTATCAACTCTCTTGTCTTCTCGTTGCAAAGAAGCTTGAGAGATCTTTTATTACCCGAAGATTCCCACAATTGGGCCTCACAGCGAAGCAGTTCAGCCTTGAGTTTGTCAAAGACCTGCAAAATAAAAACTTCAGTTCAAAGAATGAAGATTTATAGCTAAAAAGCCAGCAAGACCGATCAGAACTCACCTCGAAAAAGAGCCCTGAGGCCTCCGTAAAAGTTGAACATACATCTACCGACTTGACCCCGTCGGTGCTCCGTGACTGCTCATTTTCCTGTTGTCTGTCAGAAATCAACTCTCTAGATTTATCCAGTAATGCCCCGCGTGGCGCATCGCCCTATGCGGTGCGCCTGTACAAATTTTACAAAGTAATTTCCCTATTTCGTGTAGGAAAAGGTTATTTCATCTGGGCCCTACCCTACTTGGTATATATACATGGGAAAATGTTATTTTCTGGACTTTTGGACACATAATCGACCTAGTGAGGATAAGTAAGAGTTTGAGGAGCAAAGCACAAGGATTTCATCATTCCTTCTGCACCCAAGACTCGAGTTTGGATTGAATTTATGTTTTCCTATCTTTTAATTATATTTGTGATGAATTACTCCATGTCTATGGAGTAGTTTCATTTAGGGTTTGATGGATTTGGTGTATTGATATTTGTTTGTGGATTATAACTCTACTTTTATGTATTGAAGCATTTTTGGATGATTTAATTGTTGCATTTATATTCACTTGTTCATGTAATCGAGAGAGTAACTTGTGATATCTCTGCATTATATTGTTGGTTGAATTCAATAATTCTTCTTAGTAATCGCAAGAGGACAGTTGAATCATTGATTTAACCTAGTTAGGAGGATGATCGAGAGAGGTTCTCCTAAACACCAATCCACTACACATTCTTGCATATCTTTACAGTGTTTAAATTGGTTCATATTGTGAGGTTGATACTTAATCGAGAGAGGAGTTTCTATTAAGAAATTGAACTAATAATTAAGTGAATTCGAGAGACTCCTTGAACATTAAAAGTGAATTATCTAGAGGTAGATCCCGAACAATTATCTTGCACCTATCCTATCAAAACCCTATCTTCTCCCATTGATAACTTTCTTTGCTTACTCATTGTTGCGATTGTCATTAGTCAATAACTCTCGATTCTTAGATAAAATTAGTTATTAATCACATAATTCTCAATTGTTGATCATCTTGGATATCAATCTAGCTACGAACTATGATAAAATTATATTATATTATATTCGACTAGCGAGCATATTTAAGTGTGTGGTTTGCGCTCGTCATCGGCCAACATCTCCCTTGTGGCACAACAGGGTAACACCTCTTACCCCAATCCCAACACTATTACTAAGTATCTGATTGATATAAAGGTCAAATCGATAGGGCCGTTTGAGTGGTACAAGCTTCAAGATCCGAGGAACCCTAAGAAGAGCATTCAGCCTTCTACTACTGCTAGCATGTCTGATGAGCCAGTAGTGGTAGCTCCTGGTTCATCTAATATTCCATCCACCTTGGCTGAGCCTTCTACCAGTGCTGCAACTTCTATCCTTGAGCCACCATCCTTACCTCCTCCTACAAATCCTACTACAGTGACTACCCCAGCTCCTAGGACGGTAATCATGCCTATAAGCCCATTGTCTGCCTTGCGAGTCTCCCAAACTTTTGCGAGCCTCAACAACTGGATGCAGAAAGCTACTTCAAAGCTGCCTGAGATCTCTAGTACAGTTGTAGGGCAGTCATCTTCACAGGCACCCCTAGATTCCTCTTAAATATAAGAAGCTTAGCACAGTCCAGGACAACCAGAAGGTCATCATTGATACATTGGTACAACATGGTGCTGTGATTGAGCGGTTGACCAAGCATGTGAGGAAAATGAGGAATTCAGAAGTGAACAAGAAATCAGTTGATGATCTTCGAACTGAGGCGACCCGGATAACTGAGGCCGTAGATTTTCCTTTTGACATGCTATTAGACCCCACCCAGCCCCACCCAACTCCATCTTCTCACGATGCTCCCATCGCTCAGACTGAGGAGACGTGTTGCCTTCGACACTGTTGAGGCGGTGCGTGCTATGTTCACCTCTCAAATGGCTCCCACACTTGATGATGAGATTCAGTTAGCTGAGCCAGCTGGGACTGATGCTGTTGGGGACACAGTGATGACTGAGGACACTTAGGGAGTTTCTTCGCCCTCTCTACTTTCAGACCTTATTTTGTTAAGCATTAGGAACAATTCTTCTTTTTATTCGGGGGTGGAGCTTATTTGATGATTTGATACATTTGACTACTTTGGAATGTAATAATTGGATGATTCTACTTATTTTTTTATTTATATTTAGTAGTTGTTACTTTCATTAGTTTCTTTAGTTGTTTATCTTTAATTGCGTTTGTTTTAGTAGCCTTTATATTTTTCTTAGTAGTGTTGATAATAAGCCTTTGGTTTTCTTAATGCCACGGTTCTTTTAAAGGTGGTCTTTTGTGTGAATCGGATGACTCTTCTCGAGGATGGATAGCGTGACAACTTTCTTAAGGGAATGAGTCTGTTCCATGTTTAGGTAATAGTAGTAGTAAGTAGTAATGAATAAAAGCCCTAACTAAGTCATTCTCTAAAATAAGTTATTCATGCTTCATTTGGCACCAATACACTTAACTGCATGCTTATGGTTTGAAACAAGGTTTTTGGATGAAAATAGCTTTAGTTTAGTGACTTAGAGGTTCTTGAGTTGACTTTTCTAATCATTAGGTCGTTGAATGGACCGTAGTGATCTTTAATTTTACTGTGATCGTTGTGGGTTTTGACTCTATCTACTTTTATGGTCTAGTTGCATGAGAGGTGAGGTGACTTCTTGTTGCTAGTCCACGTACTTGACTGGATAGTCTAGAACTTGCCCCGAATATGTATCAAGGTGAAATTCTAGGTTTTTTTGGTTTGGAAAATGATTGTAGGGGTTGGAACGTTTGACCATTCTATCGCCACCCCCTAGTAAACCCCTTTGAGCTTTTTAGCCTTTCTCTGATGGTAACCATGCTACAAGCCTTTACCCATTTTGATCTTAATCCTCTTTTGGCACCCGAACCTTCCTTAACACTCATATGTAATTAGTGGATCAAATCCTAAGTTTGGAGGAAAGTTGAGGAAACTAAAAAAGGTATCAATGCATTGAAAAGAGAGAAAATACAACCTGAAAGATGTCCTTCTTGATTTCGAACCGAGTAAGCCTACATTAGTGGAGATCTACATGAGGGGCAAGCCTATGGTACTTGAAGATTTACTTGTGATATTCCTTTGTGAGAGAAGAGTGAATCCTTTATTTCTCTAAAATTTGAGTGTTACATCTTGAACTGAGCATAGAAAATGGAAGGTAGAAGAGGAAGAGTTGGAGTCCACCATGATTTACATGATAGAACAAGAGTCCTTGATGAGCGAAGCTAATTCTTGAAGCTCAAATGTTACACTAGAGTTATATGCAAGTCACATATGTTTTGTTACCTTTTTGAAAATGCATGACTACTGTGGGTAATTGGTAGTCCAAATTAAGTATGAATAACTTACAATTGACTCTTTAAAATGACCTTTCACTTAGGGGATGTGGGAACTAATTCATTTGCTTGAGGACAAGCAAAGACTTAAGTTTGAGGAGTTGATAAGTGTGAATTTTAACCACTTATTAGTACCTTCTTGCTTTAGTTTTAGTCCAAAATTAGTGATTTTTGTTTCCAAATCTAATGAAATTGTGCGAATTGCTAGCATGTTGGAGGATTGGAGCTCAACAAAGAAATCTAACTCAAAAAGGAGTATTTCAGTTGTAACACTTTGTAAATTTGGACTAGGTGTGGACGTGTTAAATGAGTATTAATGTGACATCTTAGACATATGAATTCCTATCGGGATGATTATGGGTGGAAATAGTTATTTTGGAATCAAGACGGAGAGTGAGGTGCATAAGATTCGATAAACTCGACTAAGTTTATGGAAGATATATCTTCTATCAGGATTTTGTGAAAATATATTGATAGTTTGGGAAAACATAAAACATGAAATTTTTATCCATTTGAAATATCTTTCCAATGACATATTATGTAGCCCTAACGAACAACTGTGCAAAATGTTATACGTATTTTACTACACAATGCGCAGTTTGAGCGCTCATGTGCGTGCCCAACTGTTCCCGTGTGCGGCTGCACACTTGTGGCAGTGCCACTGCCTTTGATGCATGTTCAGGTGCATGGTTGGGCCTTAAACTTCATGGGATCACACTTAGGGGGTCGTTTTAAAATCCCTACTTCATCCCCACACCCCAATACACAAAAACCTGCTCTAGAAAGGGAAGCTCTTAAGAACTCAACTTCGTCCAAGGTTCCTCCATCATCCAAGGTAAGTTTTAATGGTGATATAAATTAATTTAAATTCTCCAACACCTTATTAACATGGGTAAACCCTTTAAATCATTAAATATTCGATCGAGACATCATTTTTAAGGACCAGTAAAATTCTTAACCAAAATCTCGAGATTTCGTAGTGCTAAGTTAGATTCTTGCGGTTATTATAGTAGAAATTTGCGGAGATCTTGCGAGCCGCGATTCAGACTTTTTGGATTGATCAGTACCCTACGTACTGAGAATAAAATGTTTCTCAGACTTACGCATTTCTGCGGCCGATTATGCGGTTGCATAATCACTTTGCGGACCGCATAATGGCTGTAGAGTGAAGTAGAAAATCTGGCCAAAACTGAGGCCAGTTTTGCGGTTGATTATGAGACCGCATAATCAATATGCGGACCGCATAATCAATATGCGGATCGTATAATCAATATGCGGACCACATATTGGCTACATAACCTCTCCTGGGTTTCGCCAAGGGAGTTTTGCGGTGCATTATGCGACCGCAAAACAGGTATGCGGACCGCATAGTTGTCGCATACCCGACCAGAAAATTCATCTTCCTGGAGGCCATTCTGTGGTCACTTTGCAGACCACATATCCATTATGCGACCGCAAACCTATGTCGGGGCACCCATTTTCTTAATTTAAAACCTGACGCCCATTCCGTTAACCCCCCCCCCCCCCAGGCCATTTTTCATCATATTTTTCTTATAACTAGAGTGAGAGAATGAGCTTTAGAGTGAGAAGGTGATCCTCCTCCAATTCCCCTAAATTCTTGCTTGAAATTTGAAGATTTACCAAGGAAAGCAACCTAAGCCTGCACTATAGAGGTAAGAATCTATACCCCGTACTCTAAATTCACAAATCTAGTAAAAAGGGGAATAATTGGTGTAGCAAATCTTGGGTGTGGAGATGGATATTTTGAATGCATGTGTCCTTAAAATATGTGGGGAGGTGGTGAGATAAGAATGGGTTGAGGGGTGGTAGAATCTTTCATAAAAAGGGGCTTAATAGCCTTACTACACATATAAGTGTTTGATGGGATGCTCTAGTGAGCTAATATTACAATTACCTTTCTAACTTTGGGTTCAATTTTGTTAAATTATTAGAATAGATTTTGGCTGCTAAACCGTAATCGTCTAAAAGTACTTAAGGAAAGCTCAAACAAGGTATGTTGGCTAAACTTTCTCTCTCAGAATTGAACTCCATAATGTTTCCATAAAGCTTAGGTAGGTCGGCTCAAAATCCCTAATTTCTACATCCTGGGTTGTCACCTATAAACATATAAACCTGATTATTCCGAATAAGCTTTATATGAAAAGTTAGATGTTTAAAGTATGGTTTGTTTATTAAGTTGGTATGGCTTTAAGTCGTATGGTAAATGAAAACTAGTATACCAATTGGGTTAGGAAAACTTGATATGCTTAATACTCTTAATTGCTCCCACATGTACTTTATGACTTGATTGAGTATGTGTCGTTGTTAATAATCTATAAAGATGTTTGGAAATAAATTAAATGAATTGGGGTACTGCTTGTTTATGACTTTGATGTGTGTTCTTATTGTTGGTTGGTATTTGGTGGTGATCCTTGAAATTAAATGAAGTGAAAGTCTGGGATATAAATAAAATGCGGCCATCGTGCCTTGAATAATAAAACTTGTGAAAGGACAAAGAGCCAATGGAACATTGTTATGGTAAGAGGTTGAAAATGCTAATAAAAGAATTGTAAAATGTGAAAGGTTTTGCGATGAATACATTTCTGTATATGTGTGTTACCTTTGTGTGCAAACTGAGTATAAAAATGTTTTTGGGAGCATTAGCAAAACCGAGGAAGGGTGGGTCATAAGGCTCACACTTGAAACTACACGTGCCGGTGTTGGGGTGGATTGTGATTTGGGATGAAATTGTGGTTATTCCCCTAAATTGGGATGAAATTGTGGTTATTCCCCTAAATTGGGATGAAACTGGTACCTGTTAACTGAAAAAGCCAACCCACACGACATATGTAGGAAGACAACCTAGCTGATCGGGTGGAGATCAGACTCTATTTTGCGCACATAGTGGTACTACTCTTGTAACAACTTTCTTTCTCATCATATGTCAAAGCACATTGTCCGTGGGGAGATGGCCTAGCCGATCAGGCGTGATTGGACTCCGTGCTAACAAAGACGGTGGTAATCGGTGCTAATGATCTCCCAACCAAGAAAAAAAAAAAAAAAAAAAAAAAAA
>MDKI01005006.1:0-17564 GCA_005239505.1 Nicotiana paniculata | reverse complement strand
AGAAGGAGGAAATGGCTGCAAGTGTGGATCAAACTGCACCTGTGACCCTTGCAATTGTTAAGAATATCCCACTCCAGAAACTGCATTGTGTCTCTGTATTAATTAAGTGTGTTTTCTATTGTAATAATAATAAAACCTACAACCATGGAACAGATCATGATCAGTTCTTAGGTTTGTGGCTTTTCTGTTTGTTGAATTCTCTATCTCATACTTTTTCTGGAGTGTGAATTGGGCTGTATATCAATATACTATATAAGTTTGTTCGTGTCTTTATTAAGTCTCTTACTGTATTTCTTTCGCACCTTATATATTTTCCATCTGTTCATTAAATTTTCTTACTTCGTAGTTAGTATATATTAAAGCCAAGTGCTATATATATTGGACGAAAATTAATTGCAAAAATGAATCATCAATCATCTAAACACGATACATTTAACTATTGATTTGTGGAATTTGCAAGTAAATCACGACTCATGTTGCCGTGCATATGTCTATCTCATACTTCTCTAAAGGGTAAAGGTTAATAAAATACAAACAATTTTGTCGTCCATTAAAATAGTGCCTCGTCTCTACCCATGATCATTTGCCTTTATGGAAAACGACAGCAGCTTCGCAAATGTTCAAGGGCAAACGTGACCCTTTTTTGTACTTTGCCTATGATTTTTAGTGGGCGTTTGGACATAACAATTGTAAAATTTTAAAATTGGGGGAAAATATTTTTCAAGTGAAAATGACATAAATATAATTTTGAGTTGTTTTTTGAAGTTTTATGAGTGAAAATTTCAATTAACAATTTTTTGGAGTTTTTCAAATTTTCGAAAATTTTCAAAATGAATCTTCAAGTGAAAATTGAACAAACGTTGATTTCGGAAAAAGGAAAAAATTTCTTATGTCCAAACGGGCTCTAAGTGGGCGTTTGGATATAAGAATTGTAAAATTCCAAAACATGGTGAAAAGTTTGTATACGGCTAAAATCGGAGAACCCGATTTTACGATCATTACGGCGCTCAAAAGGCTCGAGGGTTCAAGTTTTGGCATCGAGGGGGCACATCGAGGATCCTCGACCCCAAAGCAGTGTAGATCGAAGGCCATCATGGAAAGGCGGAAAATCCCCAAAAGGCACGTGGTTAAAGTTGACCAAGTACGAAAAATAGTACAGGTCCGTACCGTGGCATTAAATGGCTGTACCAGCCATCTCTCTCACTTAGCATCTATTTCCTAAACAACTGGTATTAAAATAGATCACGTATTTTTAGAATCACAAATTCAAATATAATTGTAATTACCATTTTCGAGGTAAACAGTTTGGCGCCCATCATGGGCTAAAAATAATAGTGATTGTTTTAGTGCTGGTTTCCTGAAAACACAAGTCATTCTTAACACTTTTTCTTGTCCAAAGATCTCAATTTCAGGTAAAAAAATGTCTAACTCAGTAAATGCACATGAAAACAACGGTCCTGAGGACCACAGAGAAAATGGTGCAGCTGCTTCAGGCACCAGCATACCACCGCAAACCCTGAAGGGGCACCAATACAAATCCCCGTTGATAGAAGCTCACACAACGCTCTGCATGTCAACATAAGCTCCCGTACAAATGGAAACATATGCGGAGAAGATCGGTACGAAGCGCGGAGAACTCCCGCTCGAAAAGAAGCGGCCCAATTGATCAACAAAAGGCATCTTCGAGAATTTCTCGATGATCGAGTCAAAAACCACTTCTGAGAAAGAGGATAGAAATGGACTGGGAGAACCCCAACACGTCGTTCACGTGATTGTTGGAGAGACCGATGTCCCGCAAGAACCCATGTTCAAACGGGCCAAAGTGCCCATTATCACCAAAGAACGAACTCAAAGTTATACGCTCAAAGGAACTGTTGTGTTCAGTGAAGAATATATTGAAGCCCTGTCCCAACCACATAGTGTTGCGCTGGTAATTTCTTTTCTCTTAAACCACGTTCAAATTAAACGTGTGCTCGCGGATCCAGGTAGCTCAGCCAATATAATTGGATTGGAAGTAGTGGAACGGTCGAGCTGCTCGACCAGATCATGCCCGACTCTCGATCCCTCAGTGGATTTAACATGACGAGCGAAACGACAAAGGGGAAATCACCCTCCTAGTCAATGTGTCCGGTACGGTTCGGGATACCAAGTTTCATATCATCGAGGGTAACGTGAGATACAACGCTCTGCTGGGAAGGCCGTGGATACAACACATGAGGGCGGTACCGTCGACCCTCCACCACATGCTGAAATTCCCAACTAAAGATGGCATGAAAATGGTGTATGGAGAGAAACACACGACAAAGGAAATGTTTGCAGTGCATGACATGGAACCGACACCCATATACTCCACCTCGGAGGGGTCAAGAAATGAACAGGTCCCCGAGGATGATGAAGAAGACTTCCTCACCCCTCGAACCTTCGTCGCCCCCGAAGAATCGGACGCAACAAAATCAACGGTCGAAGACCTGGAGCAAGCTGTCCTGATGGAACATCTTCTAGATCGAAAGGTATACCTGGGAATGGGATTAACCCCCGAACTCAGGAAGAAACTCATTCAATTTCTTGTTAACAACGTTGATTTCTTTGCTTGGTCCCACTTAGACATGACAGGGATCTCACTGGAAATAACCACCAATCAGCTAAGCGTCGACCCCAGGTTCAAACCGGTAAAACAGAAAAGGAGGCCTCAGTCCGAGATAAAGCATGCGTTCGTCAAAGACGAGGTAACGAAACTCCTCAAAATAGGGTCCATCAGGGAAGTTAAATATCCCGAATGGTTGGCCAATGTAGTAGTGGTTCCCAATAAGGGGAACAAATTAAGAATGTGCGTAGACTATAAATACTAAAAAATAAAGCATGCCCTAAAGATTCATTCCCGTTGCCCAACATCGATCGCTTGCTTGATGCCACAGCTGGCCACGAGATCCTAACCTTTCTCGATGCCTACTCCGGGTATAATCGAATTCAGATGAACCCCGAGGATAGGGAAAAACTTCGTTCATCACGAAGTATGGCACGTACTACTACAATGTAATGTCCTTCGAGATAAAAAACACAAGGGCCACATACCAATGCTTAGTTAATAAGATGTTCGAACATCAGATAGGAAAATCCATGAAAGTTTACATTGATGACATGCTAGTTAAGTCCCTACGCAAAGAGGACTATTTGACTCATTTGCAGGAAACTTTCAACATCCTTAGAAGCTACAACATGAAGCTCAACCCCGAGAAATGCGCCTTCGGCGTAGCTTCGGGCAAATATTTAGGCTTCATGGTATCAAATAGGGGGATTGAAATCAACGCCGACAAAATCAAGGCCATCGAAGAAATCATGATGGTAAACAATGTGAAGGCCGTATAGCGGCTGACCGGGCGGATAGCGGTGTTAGGTCGATTCATCTCGAGATCATCAGATCGGAGCCATCACTTCTTCTCCCTACTTAAAAAGAAAAACAACTTTGAGTGGACCCCGGAGTGCCAACACGCCTTGAAAGGGTTAAAGCGATATATCTCAAGCCTGCCTTTGCTCCACACCCCGAAGGAGGACGAAATGCTATATATGTATTTGGCAGTGTCCGAGGTAGCGGTAAGTGGCGTGTTGGTTCAAGATGAGCAAGGTACGCAATTCCCTGTCTACTACGTGAGTTGAACCCTGGGAGATGCCGAGACCAAGTATCCACACTTAGAAAAATTAGCTCTTGCATTAATAAGTGCATCTCGGAAGCTGAAGCCTTATTTTCAATGTCACCATATATGTGTTTTAACGACATATCCTCTTCGAAATATATTGCATAAACCCGAATTATCGGGCCGACTGGCCAAATGGGCCATCGAGCTCGGGGGGTATGATATCGAATATTAGTACCGAATGGCTATCAAGTCCCAAATTTTGGCGGACTTCGTGGCCGACTTTACGCCCGCCCTCGTGCCCGAGGTAGAAAAAGAACTTCTACTAAAAACGGGCACATCATCAGGGGTATGGACCTTACTCACCGACGGTGCCTCGAACATGAAAGGATCCGGGCTCAACATAGTTCTGAAGCTACCTACAGGTAGTTTGATTAGACAATCTATAAAAACTGCAAAATTGACTAACAATGAAGCCGAGTATGAGGCTATGATTACAGGTCTCGAATTGGCCAAACGTTTAGGATCTGAAATCATCGAAGCAAAATGTGATTCCCTTATGGTAGTAAACCAGGAAAATGGAAGCTTCGAGGTTCAAGAGGACAGGATGCAACGATACCTAGACAAACTTCAAGTCATTTTGCATCGCTTCAAAGAATGGACTCTGGTAAAAATACCTAGTGAGCTGAACAACGAGGAAAATGCACTTGCAAACCTAGGATCGTCTGTCGAGGAAGACGACATACTTCCCGGTGCTGTTCTTCAGCTACCCAAATCGGTGATTAAAGAAGCCCATGCTGAAATCAACTCCACCAGCCTGACATGGGATTGGAGTAGTAAGTACATTGATTATTTTGGAAGTGGGAAGCTACCCTCAGACCCAAAAGAATCAAGGGCTCTTCGGACCAAGGTATCCCGATTTTCATTTGACGAAAATGGAACTCTATACAGAAGAACCTACGACGGGCCCTTGGCAGTATGTTTGGAGCCGGGAAACACCGATTACGTACTCCGAGAAATCCACGAGGGCACCTGCGAAAATCACTCTGGTGTCGATTCCTTAATTCGCAAGGTGATTAGAGCAGGTTACTATTGGGACAGGATGGAAAGAGACACCAAAGAATTCATTCGAAAATGCGACAAATGTCAAAGATTTGCACCAATGATCCACCAACCCAGCGAACAACTGCATTCAGTCTTGTCACCATGGACTTTTATGAAATAGGGAATGGACATCGTCGGTCCCCTACCAACGGCGCCAGGTAAGGCTAGATTTATTCTATTTACAGATGACTATTTCTCAAAATGGGTGGAAGCACAAGCCTACGAGATGGTAAGAGAAAAAGAAGTCATCGACTTCATCTGGGATCACATCATGTGCCGATTCGGGATCCTCTCCGAGATGACGTGCGATAACGGGAGGCAGTTAATTGGAGGCAAAGTAGCAAAGCTTTTTGAAGATCACAAAATCAAAAGGATCCTATCAACGTCCTACCACCAATGTGCAAATGGTCAGGCCGAGTCCATGAACAAGACCATCATTCAAAACTTGAAAAAGAAGTTAGAAAATGCAAAATGAAGATGGAGAGAGATACTAACCGAGGTGTTGTGGGCATATCGGACAACCTCTAAAACAAGCACAGGAGAGACGCTGTTCTCTCTGGTATACGGGTCCGAGGCTTTGATACCGGTCGAGGTCGGAGAGCCTAGTTCCAGACTCTGACATGCCACCGAGGACTCAAACAGTGAGGCTATGACTACATCCCTCGAGCTATTAGATGAGAAGCGAGAAACTTCACTGGTTCGGATGACCACCCAAAAATAGAGAATCTAAAGATACTATAACAGGAGAACAAACCTCCGATATTTTGGAGTTGGGGACTTAATCCTAAGAAAAATCACCCTAATCACTCGAAACCCTAATGAAGGGAAGCTGGGCCCAGGTTGGGAAAGACCGTACCGCGTCCTCGGAGTAATCGGCAAAGGGTCCTACAAACTCGGTATCATGGAAGGCGAGCAACTTCCAAACAATTGGAACATATACATGCTCAGGCGCTATTATTGCTAGGGTATAACTTCCTCCCTTTTCATTTTGAGCTTCGCAATAATTTCTTGCAGGTGCCTGATGAAAGACACCTCGAAGGCCTTGGGTTTTAAAGCACGTGTTGCGTTCTTTTTCCCTCACGTAGAATTTTAATCCCAAATGGGTTTTACCAACGAGGTTTTTAACGAGGCAACACCTATATTCTACCCGAGAGAACCCACCAAGTATCAAAGGCTTCTCTTTGATCAACCTCGAATACTGCGGGGGGTCCCCACGAGATCATTAAAATATGCCAAAGAGGGTCTCGACAGGAGAATAATGTATCAGACCAAATGGTTGAATGAACCGTGTCCACATAGAATAATCGAACCCTCAGTGGTGAAAACATGTATACTTGTACCAAGTAATCAAAGGAGAGTCTCTTATCATCAAAACACTTCACGCTTCGAAGAAGTTCGCTATTTTTTCAAGAAACGGCCCCAGGGCCAGAACTACCGAACACTCGGGGACTAACACCGAAAACTCAAAGCCATAAGACCTCAAGACTGGAAACTTCAAGTTCTTAAGCCCTCCATGAGGCAATGTCAACAACATAAGCCCTCCATGAGGCAATATAAACAATATAAGCCCTCCATGAGGCAATATCAACAATCTAAACCCTCAACGAGGCAACATTTAAATTGTAAGACCTTAAAAAAGGCATAACCCCGACTCGGGGACTTTCCTCGACAGTCACCTCATCGAGTTACCAAAAACTCAAAGCCATAAGAGCTCAGGGCTGGCAACTTCAAGTTCGTAAGCCCTCCATGAGGCAATGTCAACAACATAAGCCCTCCATGAGGAAATATCAACAATCTAAGACCTCAACGAGGCAACATTTAAATTTTAAGACCTTAAAAAAGGCATAACCTCGACTCGGAAACTGTCCTCGACAGTCACCTCATCGAGTTACCAAAAACTCGAAGCCATAAGACCTTAGGGCCGGTAACTTCGAGCTCATAAGCCCTCCATAAGGCACCAATATAAGCCCTCCACGAGGCAACATCAAAACTGTAAGACCTCAAGCAAGGAATGTACAAATCTGTAAGACCTCAAGCAAGGTATGTACAAATTTGTAAGACCTTAAAAAGGCATAATCCCGATATTAAAGTCAAGGCTATATATTTGAACTTGTAAGACCCCTAAAAAGGCATACCATCAATATAAATGCCGAAACTATATTACTCGGGGACTAAAAAGGCTACGGCCAAATATAATGACTACCGTCATAAGGCTCCGGCCAAACTAACGCAACTCGGAGACGTCCGACTGTTGCCATAAAATCACAGGCCTCCAGTTACTTCGAAAAAACTTTGAAAAGAACCGGTTAAAGGTCGTACCGAACCAATGTATACGATCCCAAGTCACCAGCCACATTAAAGGTCGTACCGACCCAATGCATAAGATCCCAAGTCGCCAGCCTAAAAAGCTTCAGGGCCGATTCAAAAAAAACCTAAGGGCCGATGAGCTCGAGTCGAAACCTGACTCAGATACTGAGCCCGAAACGGTTAACTAAAACACCTAAGGGCCAAATGCGTAAGATCCTAAGCGCCAGCCTAAAAAGCCTTAGGGCCGATTCAAAAAACCTGAGGGCCGATGAGCTCGAGTCGAAACCCAACTCGGAGACTGAGCCCGAAACGGTTAACTAAAACGCATAAGGGCCAAATGCGTAAGAGCCTAAGCACCAGCCTAAAAAGCCTCAGGGCCGACTTAAAGAACCTAAGGGTCGATGAGCTCGAGTCAAAACCTGACTCGAAGACTGAGCCCTAAACGGTTAACTAAAAAATGCCTAAGGGCTAATGCGTAAGAGCCTAAGTCACCAGCCACATTAAAGGTTGTACCAACCCAATACGTAAGAGACTAAGTGCGAACCTAAAAAGCCTCATGGCCAATTTATAACCCCAAGGGTTTCATTTCTAAGTCCTATTCATCGGACTAATCATCGACAGGCATCGAACCCTATTTCAAGAGGCCAGAAAAGAAACGAGGAATAATGAAAGGCCTTTTATATATGATGAAAGTTCACAAAGAAAATTTACAAAGCTCAAAGTCGGAGCCCTTATACAAGAAAAAAGAATAAACGAAAAACTAATCTACCGCTAGGGTGTGCCTTCAACGGGTCCCTCGGAGGTTATGCTTCCAGCAGCTTGGCCCTCGGCCCCCAGATCTTCAACGGCCTCTTCCCTCTCGGGGAATTCACCCTAATATCCATCTTCCGAGCCACTACTCAAATCATCTTCGAAAGCAAGCAAGGCCTCTGATTCCTTCTCTAGGGTCTTCACCCTCTCGATCTCAGCAGACAAATCGAGGCCCCCTGCATGTATATCCTCGAGAGCCTGCCTCCGTGACTTTAATCGGGCATGCTCTAGAGCTCGGACAAGCTCAAGCTCGGCCTCCTCGGATGCTTTCTTGGCCTGGGCATTTGCTGCAGCAGCATCAACTTTATATGAGTCTATGAGCGCATCGACTTTAGCTTTAATTGAAGATAGCGCGGTGACCGATTCAGCATAGAGGTCCTTATATTTACTACTTTCAGCCCTCACATCCTGAAGGCAATAATCAAACGAGGTTAACTTCCCTTAGAGGGCATCTCTCTCAGAGGTTATCTCATTCACACACTGCTTAAACACAAGGATCTCGGCATCCCTGGATCTAAATCCTTCCCGCATCAGGGCATCTTTCTCCTTAAGCTACAAAGATCAGCCCGATAAGTGTCGAGTATTGATATCGGGCGAAAACAAAAATGAAACATACAGAAATCTATGTTACCTGCTCATCAAGATCGCTCCATTCTCGAGATACCGTTTCTAAACAGGCTCGGAGGTCCAACACTTCTTCCTCCTTTTGAGCAAGAAGAGCCCTGAGCTCGTCCGCCTCTAATAGAAATCTCCTACACTCCCCCTCGTAATAGGTCAGCTCAGATTGGAACTTGGCCATGGTCCGATTATAAAGCACTTTCACCTGAAAGCATAAAGGAAAGAGAGTCAAAGAAATACTAATCAAAGCTCGAAACAATCGACGAAGAAATTACCTCTTTGCAAAACCTTTCAGCCTCCTCAAAAATAAACATGTCATTAAGTATTCTTTTCGGCCGTAGTAAAGAGCCCCTCGACTACGTCTTTCCCTCCGAGAGACGCCCCCGCATCGGAAGATTCTATATTACCGGCATCCACGAGACAGCTGAGAAAGAGCAAAAGAAACACTCTTATAAATCGATAAGAGCAAAGGACACTAAGGTGCGACATGGTACTTATGTTTGAAGTTCCATTTTTCGGGAAATGGCAGGAACTCCGCAGGAATGATATCGACGGTCCTCAGTCGGACAAACCAACTCATCCATCCTCCATTCCAGTCCTCATCATCACTGGCAATGAAAGGCCTGGTGGACTCGTAACGCAATCAGGCCTCGACAATGCTGAGGTCAATATAATCTAATAAGGTGGCTAAGGGTAAACTCGAGCTCAGCCTTTTCGATAAAGTACCTCATCATCAGCACTATCCGCCAAAAGGACGGATGGATCTGAGCCAGGGTGACTCGGTACCTTTTGCAGAATTCGAGCACAAGTCGGTCGATGGGGCCTAATGTAAATGGGTACGTATACATAGTCAAGAATCCCTCTACATGGGTCATAATATTCTCTTCTCGAGAAGGTATCTGCAACATCACATTTTCTCCCCATTTGCAATCTCTCCTCACAGCCTCGAGGTGGTTTTCTTCTATCGATCGAATAAACCTCGACGCATGCTCTCGATGGCTCGGGGAATCGAAGGGTTTCTCTAGTACAATGTCTTTTATCAAAGAAAAACAGCTCGAGGTTAACTCGCCATAAGATAGTGGTGTATCACCGGCCGGGAAAGAAGCAGAGGTAAGGTTTTCCTCTTCTTGGTGAACGGATTCGGGCACGACAGCCATAACTACTCAAGTAAAGGAAAAGAGGAAGAAATGAAAAAAGTTTCGGAAAATGAGAAAAGGAAGAGAACGTTGAAAAGAAAGCTGGTTTTTCAAAGTGGCAAGACTTAAAATAAAGAGGAAGCAAGTATATATATAGAACTAGCGACGACTATTCAACTACTTTGAGAGCCAATTAATTCTGACAAAGTTGTCATTGCTTTTGGGGAAGTGTACCGGCGGGGCCACCTCGGTCACTTCATGGTCATGTCACATAAATGACACTGTCACGCAGTGTTCGAGGGATCATAACTCCCATGCCGACCTAGCCTCGAGAAGGTGTCTGATCTCAAGGGGATCTACTATTACAAGTACAGGTTCCGAAGGGTCAAAATCGAAGCTTGGAAGACGACTTTTGCATAAAGCATTACAGGGGAAAGTTTGGGAGGTTTATAACAAAGAGATATTTTATTTCAAAAATTCATTTATAAGGGCATTTCTACAAAAATTTCCCCCGAGGGTCCCATATACAAAAAAAAAGGAAAAAGGCAAAACAGTTGGAGAATCTACTCTTCGCCTTCGCTGCTGCTCGAGCCACTTTCAGAGCCCTCGTCTGACATAGTCAGCATTGCCGATTCTTCCTCCAGGGCCCTGACTTCTTCGATCTCGACAGAGAGATCGATGCCCTTAGCACTCACTTCCTCGAAGGCTTTCCTCCTGGCTTGCAAACAAGCATAAGCAATTGCCCACGCCAACTTCAGCTCGGCCTTCTCGTATATCTCCCTGGCCCGATCATTCGCGGTAGCAACGTCCCTTCTATATGAAGCGACAAACTCATCGGCCTCAGATCTGGCCACAGAAAATGCAGCAGCCTCCTCCCGAGCACCTCGAAGAAGGTCTTGAGTTGAGGATAGCTTCTCCGAAGCGTGTCCCTCTCCGAAGTCACGACGCCATTCATCTGCGCCAGCTCAAGGATTTTGGCGTCCTTAGCCGCAATCCTTTCAGAGCTGCCCCACTAGGGCGTCCTTCTCCCTAATCTGAAAAATGTAGAGGGTAAGCTAATTAACACCGAGCACGACAATAAAAGGTAAAAATACTGAGTGCCAGAGTACCTGCTCGATAAAATCGGCCCTCTCTTGTAGTGCCCTCTACGAGCCTACCCGGAGGTTGCTCAACTCCTCCTCTTTTCGGGCGCATAAAGCCTCAAGCTCAACTGAGTCCGATATGAGCTTCTCAAGCTCCTCTCCACGATGATTCAACTCATCTTGCACCTTGGAGAAGGCTTGGTCATAGAACCTCTTGACCTGCAGCACAAAAGAAGAAAGTAAGAAAAGAAAGAACAGAAATCCAAAGCGTAGAATATTATATCAAAGAAGATTACCTGCTTTTGAAGACTCTCGGCCTCCTCGAGCGCAATAGGGGCATCGATATAGGCCTCCTCCTCAACACCTTTAAAATAGTCTCTGAAGGCATTGCCCTCTCCATAAGAAGTTCCCAAACCGGGGGCACTCCCGTCCCGAGCATCTCGTATCTCTCCAGGGGAAAACGATGGGCCCAACTGGAATCCACCTGCAATATCGATATTCATCCAGGCCTCCTCTCATCCCCGAGAAGTATTAGAAATGGGCCCCTCGAGCTTGTCAGTGGGGACTGTGCCATGTCCGACAAACGACTCGAGGACTGTACTCGAACCCTCCTCGAGGGTCTCATCGGTGCAAGGCGGGCCCGCTCCGGCCGCCTCAGCCTCGGCAGTCTTCTGCCCTGCAATTTTTGAAGCGTCAGCACTTCGCTTTGCCCTTTGTACCAAAGGTCAAGTATCATCACTCTCCTCCTCGGCCCGCAGGCTCTCATCGACCATTGACGACAGGACCGTGGCACCGGTCTTGGGCTTCCAAGCCTTTGCCTTTTTGGACTTTGGAGACTTCGCTGAGGCCTCCTTCTTCCTTTTCTTATCCTTGGCAGCTTTCGATGCCTCTTCCCCACCAGGAGGGGGCGGTCTCATCAACACGCCTTCTTTAACGCCTGCATAAGCATGTTATATAAAAAAACACCACCATCGAAAGAACCTACAAAGAATGAAAAAACAACTACAACGAGATCGTACCGTGGTTCTTAGCCTGCCACCGTGTATTATCTAGATCGCATCAGACGCATTTGTTGTATGGAAAGGAGGAGTCCAAAAATCTGACCCACTCTGGAAGATCCTGGACCGCGCCGGGGAACCAGACAGTGGTATGCAGTCGAAAGAAAGAGTATTCAGAATCGGTAGGAATAAAAAAAAGGTGGTAAACCATAACAAATATGGGGATACTTACACTTCATATTCCACTCCTCTGGGAATGGCATCCTATCAGCGGGGACGACGTCTGATGTTATGATTCTAACAAATCGGCTCATCCATCCCCGATCCTTGTCCTCGTCGATGCAGGCGAAGAACGCCTTGGCAGATCGATGATGCATCTTAATTAGGCCGCCTCGGAAGAGACGAGCGCTGTATAATCTGATCAAATGGTCGAGGGTGAAAGTCATTCCCTTGACCATGTTGGTAATATGTTGAATCATATATACAATCCTCCAAAAAAAGGATAAATCTGACGAAGTGTCACCCAGTATTGACGATAGAAGTCGAGAATCACCGGGTCAATCGGTGGAGAGGAAAAATCTACTGGGCCTAAGGTAAAAGGGTATGTGTATACACTAAGAAAGCCAACCTTATGCGTGACTATGCTTTCTTCAGCTGTAGGGATGTCCACTCGAGCAGCCTCCTCCCAACGGCAGTCAAGTTTTACCCTCTCTATATCCGATAATACACTTATGTAATGGGACATGGGCTCGCATCGGCCTAGTGTAGAAGGGAGTTTTTCAATTGTGAAGTCAGAGACAGTGTCGAAAGGACCAGGTATGCACTGCTCGATGGTAGGGGGAGTTTTAGGCTTACCCTTAGACGGGCGTGAAGAAGAAGCATCTCCCTCCTTTTGTGGTACCGTTTTGGAAGTTTTTGCTATGGTTATAATTGAGTTTTGAAGAGAGAAGATAAAGAAGCAAACGCAGATTGAAGGAAAGAGTGAACAACGCTTGATAAAAGTTTGAAGGTTTGAAGAATATGTAAAATTCTAAAGAGGCAGGTGATTAAAGTATTTATAGAGGCCCTTTGGGCATGCTTGAAGCGGAAGGGTCGAACCTATGACGGTTCGTGGGCTTCTCGAGAATTGTGTTGACAGCGAACTCTGCGCAGTTTTTTATGTCGCATCATTTAATGCTCTAAGGAGACTGACATCATAATAGGGATATCGAATAGGCAAGAAGTCAAGACCGTTTCTTACCACTCTACTCTAAGAAACGCGAGGACTATCTGTATATGGCTAAAATTGGAGAACCCGATTTTACGATCATTACGACGCTCAGAAGGCTCGAGGGCAAGTTTTGGCATTGAGGGGGCACATCGAGGATCTTCGACCCCGAAGAAGTGTAGATCGAAGGCCATCATGGAAAGGCAGAAAATTCCCAAAAGTCATGTGGTTAAAGTTGACCAAGTACGCAAAATAGTACAGGCCCGTACCGTGGCCTTAAATGGCTGTACCAACCATCTCTCTTTTGTAATAATTACACATGTACTATGTTGGGATTCTCCCTCATATATAAAGGGGACTCTTGTCACTTTGTAAAACAAATGATACTCAATATACAAAAACAAGAATATTCCTTGCTCTCTAACTCAAACATTCTCTATAATTGTTTTATTGATTTATAGCCTTTCTTTTATTTGTGTTCATTAATTGTTCTTCGTTTGTTAGTCATTATTGATCGTAAAGATGCCATCTTTGAGGCCTTCAACATTGTCGAATCACTTTCGACCACCCATTATCAAGCTCCCGAGCTCGACCTCGAGGCCCATTCTGGCCAAGCTCGAGGCCCCGTTTCCCAGCTGCTCGGTTTGCACAGTCTCATCTTTTTTTGCCCTTATCTCGTTTTATCACTTCTCACTTAGCATCTATTGCCTAAACAACTGGTATTAAAATAGATCACGTATTTTTAGAACGATAAATTCAAATATAATTGTAATTACCATTTTCGAGGTAAACAAAGTTATTTCAAGTGAAAATGGTGTTTGAAATTTAGAGTTGTGTTTGGACATGAATATAATTTTGGGCTGTTTTTGAAGTTTTATGAGTGATTTGAGTAAAAAATTTGAACAATAGCTTTTTGGAGTCTTTCAAATTTTCGAAAATTTTCAAAATGCATATTCAAGTGAAAATTAAAAATTTTATGAACAAATGCTGATTTCGAAAAAAAGTGATTTTTTTTAATAAAAAGCGGAACATTTCTTATGTCCAAATGGGCTCGTAATATCTCTGATTGACCCTGTGAAAGGTAAGTTTAATGCTTCAAACTCATTATTAATTCGCAAAATCTCTTTTCCCGAAATAAAAAAAAAGCCTCTATATGTAGAGAGAGACTTAAATGATTCATTTTTTTTGGTAGCATTCCAGCTGAACAAGTTCCAAATGGACCCAATCTTGCAACTAAATGAGAAGTGTAACATTTTTCTTAGCATGCAAGGGCAAAGATTTGGTTAGGGGTACATGAACTCTCGTGGAAATGACAACAAGTAACCACGCTAAAGAGCAGTTATTTAGAACTTATAGCCTGTTTGACCAAGCTTTTTTTTTGGGCCAAAAGTATTTTTTTGGCCAAAAGCACTTTTGGTAAAAAATTGAGGTGTTTGACCAAGCTTTTGGAAGGAAAAAAGTGTTTTTGAGGAGAAGCAAAAAAAAGTAGCTTCTTTCCAAAAGCACTTTTCTGAGAAGCACTTTTGAGAAAAATACACTTTGAAGCAGTTTTCAAAAGCTTGGCCAAACACTAATTACTGTTCAAAAGTGCTTTTCAAATTAATTAGCCAAACACAAACTTCTTCTCACCAAAAACACTTTTCTTAAAAGTACTTTTGAGAAAAGCACTTCTCAAAATAAGCTGATTTTAGAAGCTTGGCCAAACAGGCTATTAGTCCGTGGATATCAAATTTCAATTTTTTAGTTCAAATTTTTGGGACAAAAATATCCTGAATTATCCTGGAGTTACAATTTTCAGTTTAAAAATATCATGGCAAAAATAACTACTGACTGATTTTTAAATAGCATCCCTGAGAATGGCTATCTGTGCACCTGCCCCAAATCTCTTTCGGTAGCTTTATACATCTTTGTGTATGTAACTACGTAATATTAGAGAGATCATATGTTTGGCTACTAATTTGGTTTTCAATATAAATAATACTTGCCTAACCTCTACTACAATCTATCTAATATTATTTTATTCCAAATCGATAAAGTAAAATAAGAACATTTACCTAAGTAACACAAATGTCCGAAAAAAGTTACCGTTTAAATTAATTTAGTCAGCTTACCCTTAAATTAAGGATCCTTACTTAATTACTTAAAATGATTTTATTTTGAAATAAAAACATGATTGCTCTGGCTCTGTACTACATTAGAAATTTATTATCCTCACTGTTTAAGTTTTAACTTAACTACAAGTTGATACATAATTTACTATACAAATTAATATTGATGAGTATCCCTTTATATTAGGAATTCAGTAGGGAATATCAGTTATTCTCTCTTCCCGCTCTCTTTCTCTCTTTGATCTCTCTCCGTCTCTCTCTCAGTCTGACATTCTCTGTTCTTTCCCTAACCCTATTTTGCGTCCTTCATTTTTTTTTTGTTTTTCTCTCTTTTACCATCTACTTTATCTTTTTCTTTTCTAGGAAATTCATCAATAGAATCAAACATTTTATTATAGAGTTTTAACTCAGCAATTTTCTTTCATGTTGCACAATTGGTGTTCGACTTAAAATTGCCAATCAATAAATGTTGAGGGAGTTTGACTCTCCACCATTGACAGCTATTAAAAAGTTTTGAATCTTTGAATTCGAATTTGGATTTTTAAAAAATATTATTAATTTTAATTGGGTATGTCGCAAATAATTGATAATATTCTTTGGAGTTTATTGCTCAATTTTGAGGGTGTTTAATGAAGATTAGAGTTGATTTTCGCTGGATTTCATACTGAAACTCGAAAAAAAGAAGAACACATGACATTCAATATATATACAAAATTATATTAAAATTGTATTATAGTTGTATGTAACTTGTATTTAAGTTATATTCTGTTGTAGTTATATTTTTTTATTTGAATATTGTATGAAAGTTAAAAATAGTTGTATAATGTATGAATGTCACGATCCAAAATCCACTGGTCGTGATAGCACCTAACCCGATGCGCTAGGTAAGCCAATTACCAGCCAACACAATCCAAATGAGATTTATAAGAAATCAATGAAGAATTATCTGGATTTTTATACAATAACCTAAGGACTGGCAGTACAAATTATGAGTTTCTAGGACTTAGAATTTACAAAAGCTAGTATGAAATAAATACATCATCTATTCGAAATATACATAAACAGATTTGAAAAATCTAAAGCTACCAAGTACAAGTGGCAGCTATAACTGGAACGTAGTACATCTTCGATGCTAGCTCCCGTCATACACAGCAAATCCAGCTCCAAAATCTGCACGCAAGGTGTAGAAGTATAGTATGAGTACAACCGACCTCATGTACCTAGTGAGGATCTTGTCTAACCACAATGAAATAGTGATGAGGCTTTTTAGTTAAAATATACTCACTGATATGACCTGTGCAGTAGAATAGCAATAGAAACAATCCTGAAACATAATAGAGAAGAGTATAAGATCAAATATGCGAAGTAGTAGATGCTTACTAGAAGAAACTATAGTCAATATTCCTCATCACAACCAATTATTTACTTAAAGCGATGACCATCAAAACATAGTAGTAAATCCAGAGTTTCATAGTGTGAGAAATGAACTCAAGTATCAAATCAAATGGCACATCAACACCCTTCGTGTATTTATCTCATCCTTACCGAGCATACGTATAACAGTACCAACCAGGTGAAAGAAATACCAATAATAGTAGCGACAGAGTGGGAAATACACATGTAGTAATAATGAATAAGGCATTGCATAAGGAAAACTATAACATACTAGCTAGAAGGAGTAGAATTAATGATAGCAATTAAGATAGAAGAACATAAATTTCACTAACTATCATGGTAGAAGTCTTAGATGTAGATACAACAAATAAGAGAGAAAAATCTTTATAAGTTAAACAAATATAAGACATGAGTAGCTAACATTGTAGAAGGCTTATATGAAAGTGCAACAAATGAGAAACGACATAGATGTATAAACAGATACAAGGTATGGTTAATACAACAACAATTGAGGTAGAGGACAAAGACAGAGCAATAACAACAATTCACATAGAAAATATAGTGCAATAGTAACAGCTCAAGACAAAAGGCATGGATATATACACAAGGAAAGATATCACAATATAATGCATGTCTCTCGTCCTTGCTTGCACGAAAATACCCTTCGTGCCATGAACACACGATAATATAAAAATAATGGCATGAAATCACCCTTCGTACTTTTACTCCCATCCTCACATGATATTGTAAATGAAATGAAATGGCATCACCCTTCATGCTTAACTCACATGGCACGACATCACCCCTTCGTGCTTTACACTCTTTATCTCATGGTAATTGATGTGTGGCTAGAATTCATGGTTTAACACGTTATATTCCTTACATTTTATGTGCATTAATGATAAAAATACACTTTTTATATGCATGATAGAGTCTATTTCATGTGTAGGTGAATTGGAGATGGAAGCCGAGCTAAATGGATGCAAATACGTTGAAAATACGCTCAAGAGGCGAAGAGGAGTGCACCGGGCTATAGCCGGGCGTTTGAGCCTTAAGTCCAGCCCTAGCCTGGCGTTATCCAGGCGCCAGAGCCCAAACGCCAGCCCTGGCCTGGCTTTATCCAGGCGTTAGGGCCATAAAGCCTGGCCCCTGATCCGGTCAAATCCG
>ML339072.1:0-65850 GCA_005239505.1 Nicotiana paniculata | reverse complement strand
AAAAACATTTTTTAATATATTTCCAGTTTTAATTTTTTCATCTTTCGGTTTACAGGTTCGAATTTTACAAGTTCCAAAGTTATGAGTTCAAAGGTTTATGTGTTTAGAAGTTTACGGGGTTATAAATTATAAAGTCGGAAGTTTATGAAATTTGTGGGTTAGGAAGGTTGTTGGTTCGAAAGTTTATGGCTTCATGCTTATTGTATCTAAATTATTTATGAATACTCTTGAGAAGTTATTTTTTTTAATTTGCATACCAAACACCGAAAAATGGATAAGATTACTACTGTTTTCCTAAGAAAATAAGAAAAATATTTTCCACGGAAAACATTTTCCGTTGTACCAAACACACCCATAGTCAGTTAAAACTAAAAGAAACCTTACCTTACCAAGGGCCGGCGGCAGTGGTCCGAAGATATCCATTCCCCACTTCATGAACGGTCACAGAGATAGATTGAATGTAATGGTTTTGCTGGTTGATGCACCTGTGGTGCGTAGCGTTGGCACTTATTGCATTTTTGCACGAAAGCTTTGGCGTCTTGTTCCATTCGGGGTCAATAATATCCTGCCCTTACCAGTTTTAGTACTAAGGAATCTGTGCTAGATCAATTTCCACATGCGTGGACTTCTCGCATAACATAATTAGCTTCGAACGCTCCCAAGCATCGGGCCAACAGGCCTTGGAAAGATTTCCTGTATAGTTGGTCTCCTTTGAATCTATACCATGCTGCTTTGGCGTGCAGCACCCGAGATGCCTTGGAGTCTTCAGGAAACTTCCCGTGCTCGAGATAATCGATGATCTCATTCTCCAATCCTAGACCAGATTAGTCGTATTTACCGCATAGTATCTATTTGCATCCAGAACCGAGTGCATGAGCTGCACTACCGTCCCGAAATCCGATCCCTTCATTTCCGTTGAAGAACCGAGGTTAGCTAATGCATCTACTTCTGCATTTTCTTCCCTCGGGATATGAATAATCGACCACTCCAGAAATTGAGCTAGCACAATCTGGACCTTTACTACGTATTGTTGCATGCGCTCCTCTTTGGTTTTGAAGATCCCGTAGACCTGATTTACCACTAGAGGGAGTCACGTTTGATTTCTATGACCTCGAAATTTAGTCCCCATGCCAGTTCGAGTCTTGAAATCAAATCTTTATACTCTGCTTTGTTGTTAGTTAAAGAGACCGTTCTTATGGTCTGCCTTAGGATTTCTCCCGAAAGCATGGTTAATACTATGCTAAGCCCCCACCCTTTTACGTTGGGAGACAACAATCCTAGACTGAAATCGGCCATAAAGTCAGCCAAAACTTGTGACTTAATTGCAGTCCTTGGTTTATACTCTATGTCAAATTCACTCATTTCTACAGCCCATATCTACCCGAGAGTTCGGGTTTGTAAAGGATGTTCAGCAAGGAAAAAGTGGCTACCACAGCTATCGAGTGACATTGGAAGTAAGGTCTCCTCTTTTGAGCGGCGACTACGAGAGCTAAGGCGAGTTTCTCCAAATGTGGGTAGCAAATTTCTACTCCCGTTAAAAATTTACTGACGTAATAAATAGGAGATTCCGTACCTTCATCCTCACGGACTAGAACGACGCTTACTGCTACCTTTGAGACTGTAAGCTAAACTAACAGTGTTTCACCTTCCTTCGGTTTTTTATAGAAACGGAGAGCTTGACAAGTACCTTTTCAAATCTCTCAAAGCCTGTTGGCATTCTGGGGTCTATTCGAAGTTGTTTTTCTTTTTGATCAGCATGAAGAAATGGTGGCATTTCTCTGATGACCAGGAAATAAACCTGCTCAAATCGACCATCTCCATGTGAGCCTTTGAACTTCTTTCAATCTTGATAGCTGGTCCGGGATGTCTTCGATGGCTTTGATCTTGTCGGGGTTTACTTCAATCCCCCTTTGTGATACCCGAAATCCTAGGAACTTGCCGAAGATGACCCCGAACACACACTTCTCAGGGTTAAGCTTCATGTTATGCTTCCTTAGGATGTTGAAAGTTTCTTGAAAATGAATAAGAAGATCACATGCGTTCAAAGACATAACAGTCATATAGTCTATATAAACTTCCATAGTCTTCCCTATCTATTTTTCAAACATCTTGTTTACGAGCCGTTGATAAGTGGCTCCAGTATTCTTTAGCCCGAAGGGCATCACATTATAGCAGTATGTGCCGAAATACGTTATGAATGAAGTCTCTTCCTGATCCTCCAGGTTCATCTTAATTTGGTTGTACCCGGAATAAGCATTGAGGAAACTCATTAACTCGTGCCCAGTCGTCGCATCAATCATTTGATCGATGTATAATCTACACACATGCAAAATTTATTGTTCTTCTTAGGAACCACTACAACATTAGCTGGCCAGTATGGATACTTTACCTCTCGGATCGAACCGATATCAAGTAGACAAGTTACCTCTTCTTTGAAGAATTTATTCCTGGCCTCCGTAATAGGGCGTTTATTTTGTCTAATCGGGGATGTTGATGTGATGGCCCGATAGGTCATCCTATATTTTAGAACCTAATTCTGTATTACGTGTTAAAAACTGATAAAAATAAGAATTTTACCTTAAAAATTCATTTGAGTTGACTTTGTTCAATGTTTTGAGCAGACAGACCCGGATCCATGTTTTGACAGTCTCGGTGGGTTTGTATCGTAATTTAGGACCTGTGCGTATTCCCGGAATCAAATTCGTTCCCTAGCTCGAGTTATTGGTTTTTGTTGAAAAATTGAGAGTTTTAGGATTTTTAAGAATCGACTGAGGTTTGGTCCGTATTTTGGTTCCAGAGCCCGTTACAGGTCCACTATGATATTTATGACTTGTCTGCCAAATCTGGTGAGAAACGAAGTTGATTTGACGTGATTAGGACATTCGTTTGTGAAAATAGAAGTTTTAAAGTTTTCTTAAAAAATTTATTTGATTTGGTGTCTGATTCGTAGTTCTAGGCATTATTCTGTTTTGATCATGCGAGCAAGTTCATATGGTGTTTTAGGACGTGTGTGCATGTTTGGTTTAGAGCTCTGAGGGCTCGGGTGAGTTTTGAATAGGCTACAGGGTGAACTGAACTTAGAAAATCTGGTGTTTTGCTGCAGCTGGTTTTCTGGTGTGTTGTGCTTCGCGATCGCGAAGAGGATCTAGATTGGGGGAGGATTTTACACTACGCGAACATGAGACCATGTTCACGAACACGGAGCATTGGGGGGTTTTCTCTACGCGAACCGTCACACGCGAACGCGTAGCGTTAGCTAGGCTGGGCAGGGGACTTGAGGTTACACTACATGAACGTGGTTCTTATCTCGCGAACGCAGAGGTCGGGGGAGGGGGGGATAAAATTTCACGAACGCGTGTAGCCTCTCGCGATCGCGTAAGCCTAGCAGGAACTGATCTTCGCGAACGCGTTAGGATTCACGCGAACGCGATGAATACCTGACACGCAGTTATTAAAAACAGAACCAAAATGAGATTTTTGCCATTCTTTCAAAATTTCAAAAATAGAAGACCGAGAGGCGATTTTCCCAAGAGATTATCTTCCTCAATTTGTTGGTAAGTGATTCTAACCTACTTTCTTTCAATTGCCCATTACATTTCATGAGTTTTCAACCTAAAATATAAGATTTTCATGGTGGGAATTGTGGGTTTGGGTAGAATTAGGGATTTTAATATAATTTGGAATTTCGACCTCAAATTGAGGTTGAATTTAGAAACAAATTACATAATCAGTCTCGGTGGTGAATAGGTAGATGGATTTTGGTCCGAACCTCGGGTTTTGACCAAGCAGGCCCCAGGTCGATTTTTGACTTTTGAGGGGAAAGTTTGGGAAATCTAAATTTATGCATTGTAATTGATTTCTTTAGCAATAATTGATATTATTGAGTCGATTGTGGATAGATACGAGGGTTTTGGAGGTGAATTCTAGAGGAAAAGCTGTGATTGAGCATTGAGTGGCCTTTGAAGCGAGGTAAGTGTTGTGTCTAACCTTAATTTGAGGGAATTAGGAAACCTCAGCCTATTTGCAATGTGGATTTCATGTGAGGGGCGTATATGTGAGGTGATAGTGCTTATGCGCCGCCAAGTTACCTGTTTTCCATATTTTCCCCGCTTTTCTTATATTATCTCTTTTCCTGTCTTAATTGTCTCATACACTAATGTGTTCCCATGCCTAATTGTTACGTGTTAGTCATTGTTTCCTCTGGTTCATGATATTAGTTCTTTCCCATAGTTTCATTACCTCCTATTATTTGCTTAAGTTGGTTTTTTCTGTACCTTTTAGTTGTAAATTCTGAATTGGTCTCGCTGTGTAGTATTATTTATGTGAACTTTCTTGGTGTAGAAGCTTCCTATTTGTTTCAGTTTGGTGTTTAGGAATTGTGAAGGGTTTCTGTGATTTAAATTGTGAATTTACTGTGCATACTAAGTACTTGAAATTGATATGGTGGGATCGAGTTGCACGCCGCAATTGGTGAAATAAGGGTGATATATTGAGGTGGAATACGGGTGAATCTATAATGTATGGTGGGAACAGGTTGCACGCCGCAACATGTGTAATAAGGGTGAACTATGATTATGTTACTGTGATATGGTGGGATCCGTTTGTGCGCCGCAATATATATATATATATATATATATATATATATATATATATATATATATATATATATATATATATATATATATATATATATATATATATATATATATATATATATATATATATATATTGTTGTTTATGCTAGTATGAGAAAATAAGGGCGGGATATGAGATGTGCGGTGGCATCGAGTGCACGCCACAACAACCTATGTATTTATGTTTCCCTGAGCTGTGTTAACTTTACGGTATTCTCTTTTGCACTTAAGGATTGGTAAATTCTGAATGCTTTTGACTTATTTCCTGGAGTTGTAGTTATTTCTTGCAATTTAGTGCTTTATTGTATTATGCATTCCTTTTTTGCCTTTACTAAATATATTGTGTACAGGTTGTAGTGTGAGTGACCCGCCTTAGCCTCGTCACTACTTCATCGAGGTTAGACTCGGCACTTACGAGTATATGCGGTCAGTTGTACTCATACTACACTCTGCACTTCTTGTGCAGATTTTGGTACCGGTCCGAGTTGATCGTAAGGTTAGCTACTAGATTCATTTGACAAGAGACCCAAGGTAGACCTGTCGGTGTCCGCAGACCCTGGAGTCCCTTTCTAGACACTTTACTTTACTGTTTCTTTCCTTTCAAAATGGTGTATTTCCTTTCAGACTCTGATTGTAGTAAATCGTTGTAGTTCGTGAACTGTGACTTCAGATCCGGGTTGTAGTATATATTAAAGCTTTTATATTATTCCGCACTCATTTTATTCCGTTTTGGCTCATTTACTGTCATTTATTGAATTTAATAAGGATTGGCTTAATCATTCTCTAACGTTGGCTTGCCTAGCAAGTGAAATGTTAGGCGCCATCATGGTCCCGAATGTGAGAATTACGGGTCGTAACAAGTTGGGATCCAAGCTTAGCTTGTGTACGACCACTTCTGTTGGGATGTTTTATCATATCCGCATGCGACCACGCAAAACAAGCGGCATTATATTTAGGAAATTCAATAAAGCCAGACCTGAGCTTGGGGTGCAGTCCTGTCCCCAAGTGGAATTTCCTCTCCAAGAACTTTTCAAGCAATGCAAGTTACTCGAGCTCTTCCGTCGTGTATTTTGTTGCATCCGTCTCTTCTGGTACCTGAAAATATCTCGGCACCTGATAAGTTTCCGACGCTTCTCCCCTGGCTAACTTCACTCGATTCGGGAGCTGGCGTAGGTTCCTGTAATTTCTATGCCACATGCTCCTTCCCTTTGCTACTGGAGACCGAAATTCCATTCATCTCCCTTGCCGTCGTTTGGTCGCCTTTTATCAGTTTGATTCCTTCGGATGTTAGAAATTTCAGCAATTGATAATATGTTGATGGTACGTCTCTCTTCTCGTGCAACCATGGTCTTTCCAGAATAATGTTATAACACATATCACCATCCCCAACTTCGAAAAGAGTCGTCTTCATCAACCTTTGGCGTTCGTGGGTAGCAGGATCTCTCCTCGGGTTGTCACGTTTGCGAGGTTGAATCCTGCGAGGAGTTTTGTGGCTGGAATTAGGACTGTGCATAATTTGGTAAATATCGAATTACCGTACCGAAACCAAAAATTTTGATATTCGGTATTCAATATTTTGGTATTCCGTGTGGTATTTGGTTTAAGTTTTAAAAAAAATTGGTATTAGATATGGTATTTGGTATTTTAAAATGAAATACCGAAATACCAATACCATACCAAAATATATATTATATTACAATACACATTTTATTAATTATAACATAAATATAAGAAATCTAAAATTTTACTTTTCTTTATTCTCTAAGTTTATCAATTAACTCTAAGCAAGTAACAAGATATTTCTCTAAGTTGGCATTTGCTAGTTTTGGACAAAAATTTTGTCAACAAACATTTTTGGTTTTGTACTTTTGAGTACTTTAATTAAGAATATTAACGTCTATGACTCTATGCTCTAGTTAGTACATTCAAATTGAATAAATCGAAGTTACCGAACCGAATAAATCGAAAGGAGAAAAACTGAACCATACCGAATTTAATTAGGTACGGTATTGGTATAGCATTTTACAAAATCAAATACCGCAAATACCGAATCAAAATGTCTAAATACCTACCGTACGTGACTAATGCTTCCGGTGATTTTGGCTTGCTCCAATACCCTCCATTGTATGATATTGGATGAACTTCCGGGATCCACCAGAATACGTTTGATTTTAAAATCTAGTACATTTAAAGAAATTAAAAAAGCATCCTTGTGCGGTAGCAACAGTCCGTCTGCTTCCTCCTCCGTGAAAGTGATGACTTCCCGGAGTCTCTTGCTATGGGTTATTGATACCTTCGTCTTTTTTGCTGTCGAAAAGGTGACCCCGTTGATCTCTTTCCCCTCGAAGATCATGTTGATCATCTGGTGTAGGGGAGCATCTGAACTTCTCGGATTCAGACCCTTGATGAATGCTTCAGCCGCCCATACATCCAGAACAGCCGGGAGTAACATCCTCTTTTTTTGAAACCGGGTGACGAATTCCCACATCAACTTGGACTCTCACTACAATATTATGCATCTATAACTACAAAATCTTAGCTACGAGTTTGAAAATTATAGCTAATACCTAATAATAGCCACAAAAATTAGAATTCTATGGCTATTTACAAAATTATAAAATTTCTTTGCCACAAAAATTAAGTTGGTAAAAAGCTAATTCCTCATATTAGTTATAATTGCTAACAATCGTATCAATAATTACCTAAATAGCTACAAATTTACTGCTACAAACAAAATTTGTATTTAATCATAAGTTTTTGCCACGCGTCCCTAATTAATGTAACAATAGTAATCTTTTAGCCACAATAAATTATTTAAAAATAAAATATTGTAGCTAAATGAATATTTTTACTTCAAGTTTTAAAAAGTTGTGGCAGTAGTTAAATGATATAGCCACAGATTTATTGCTATAATTGAATTCCGTAGCTATTCATTAGTTTTTCGCCACGAGTTAAAACTTACTATAGCTATAGTAACCTTTTAGCCACAATAACATATTTGAAATAAAATCTCATAGCTAAATGAATATTTTTTCTTCAAGTTACAAAAAGCTGTGGCAGTATAGGTTGAATTAGCCACATATTTCTTGCTATAATAGAATTTTGTAGTTAATCATTAGTTTTTGTGACGAATTAAAATTTAATATAGCAACAGTAACCTTTTAGTCACAATAAATTATATAAATCAAAATGTTACTAAGCAAATAAATTTTTTTCAAGTTCTAAAAAGCCATTGGCAATAGCTGGATTAGTAGCTACAATTATTATCACGATAAAACAATATAACCACAAATTTATTGCTACGATAAAATTTTATAACTAATCATTAATTTTTGCCTCAAGGTAAATTTGTCGTAACAATAACAATCTTCTAACCACATTAAATATTTGAAACAAAATTTTGTAGTCAAACAAATATTTATCTTCTTATTTTAAGAAAATAGAAATAGTTAGATAATAGTTACAACTTGTTATTTTTGGCCGTTAGTTATGTATATTTGGTATAAAATTTAAAATATATTAACATATGTAGAGAACTTATGTATGTCTAGTACTTAACTATTTTTTTTATATAAATAATTAGAGTAATTTCTTATATTTAAGTATTTATTTTTAAATAAGTCTTCATATATTGAAGACTTAGAAATATATTAACCTTAAGTATTTTTAATAAGTACTTAGAATAATTCATATATCGAATGATTCATTTTTAAATAAGTGCTCATATATATTGAAGAACTTTGTGATGATTTTGGTGCATTTAGTTTTGATAAATGACCAAACCTCCAAATACATACAATGAACATATTTAACTCTGATCACTAATTGCACTCAATTTAGATAAATATATAGAAAAGTTGTATATTTAATGGTTTAATACTATTTAGTAACTATCATAATCTAATTAAACACAAAAATTAAGAAGTTAATATAATTAAAATAGGAGTAAATAACAATATCGTATAGGACAAAAAAAAAGTGGTAAAGAATATAATATATTATAGAATATCTCTATTTCATACAACTTGCATCTTTGTATTAATGTTTCTTTTGGTCCGCTCATTCTTATGTGCTAATTATTGTTTCCTTTGAATTTATAGGGTGCATTTTAATCTATTGACTACAGCAGATCATCTGGTGGCAACATTTTCAATCCCCCGATCAAATCCTGAGAACTTAGTTTTGTTTTGATGTGGAACCCTTCAGAATTTTACAGATTATAGTTAAATAGATGACTCTACTTTAAATAGACAGTTGTATATTTTAGAATTAATTTTTGAAACTATTTAATGTCAATCTGTATAATAAAGCGATATTCAAAATTTATTAATGTTTGTTTCTATGGTTTGATCAACGATGTATGAATATGAATATTTAAAAAATTTAAAGATATTTAGTGAGGTAAAAAGAGAAAAATAGCAATGCATAGGACAGAATTTTTTTTATCTCTAATATATTAATTTTTCATAAATAAAAATAAAATATAATAAAAATCTAGTCACCAAATAAAACATAATAAAAAAATCTAATCATGAATATCTTGACGATTTATAGCTATGAAATTATGGGTTGGTAGCTAAATATAAATGCAATAATACAAATCTATTATGTGACCACAGCTATATATGTGCATTTTGTGGCTAAATAAATAACATCATTTGCCACAATATATCCTTTTGTGGTTAAAGTATAGAAGATAGCTACAAAATTAATTTATCGTGGCAAAGAAATAATCATTAGCTATAAATATATATATATATATATTCTTCGTGGAAAAATGTTTTATTAATATAGCCACATCACAAACATTCTTTCTAGCAATAATTATTAATCCTTAGCCACAAAATGTTAAAGTTTGTAGTTAACTTTTAGCTACACTACTTCTAGCTACGGATGTTACGAAAAAAATTATTGTAGCTAAAGTGTTTAGACACGAAATTTTTTATGTTTAGCTATGACGTACCTCGTAACTGTAGATGCATAATGTTGTAGTGTCTCCTTGTACAATTCTGAATATATCGGGCTTTCGGGCCTACATTTTTTTTGTAACGACCCGACCGGTTATTTTGTGCTCTAGCATGTTTTTTGGCGGTTTGAAACCATGAGCAGATTCACTTCAGGTATACGAGTTTTACACATGGTCGGAATTGAATTCCAGGAGATTTGAAATTGATTTATAAAGAGAATTCTCGTTCCGGAAGCGTTAAGTTGGAAGAATCGACTAAGGTTGGATCTTTGAGTAAACGACATTGAAATCGGGATTTGAAGGTTTCAGCAGGTTCGTATGATGATTTTGGACTTGGCCATATATCCGGATCGGATTTTGGATGACCCGGGAGCGTTTCGGCGTCTATTGTGAAAGTTGGCATTTTGGAAGAAATTCATAAATTTGGATTGAAGTACATTTCATTGTTATCGATGTCTGTTTGAGATTCCGAGTATGCAAATAGCTCCGTATGGTGATTCTGGTATTGGGAGCGTGATCGGAAGTGAATTCAGAGGTCCATAGGTCATTTTGGAGTCATTTGGCTAAAGTTAGAAACTTGAAGGTTTTTGAGAAGTTTGACCGGAAGTAGACTTTTTGATATCGAGGTCGGATTCTGATTCCGGAAGTTAGAGTAAGTCTGTAATATCGAATGTGACTTGTGTGCAAAATTTGAGGTCAATCATACGTGATTTGATAGTTTCGGCATCGAATGTAGAAGTTGGAAATTTTAAAGTTCATTAAGCTTGAATTGGAGTGCGGTTCATGGTTTTAGCGTTGTTTGATGTGATTTGAGGCCTCAAGCAGGTCCGTGTGATGTCATGGGACTAGGTTATGTGATTGGACGATGTCTCGAGGGCCTCAGGTGTGTTTCGGAGTGGTTTCAGATCGAATTTGGGTGATTTGCTGTTGCTGGTTGCTGTATCTGGTGTCCTTCTTCGCGAACGTGAGAGGAGTTCCGCATTCGCGAAGAGGAAAGTTGGAGGCTGCTGGATTTGGCCTTCGCGAACGCAAAGTGGAGGTCGCGAACGCGAAGGGGTTGGTTGGGTTGACTACGCGAACACGAGTGGTCAATCGCAAACGCGTAGAAGGAAGGAGGGAAGCTGGGCCTGAGGTCATTGGCCTATGCGAACGCGAGGCCTGCAACGAGAACGCGAAGGGTCTGGGTAGCTGGCCTTCGCGAACGCGGTCATCGGGCCGCGAACGCAAAAAAAGAATTTGGGGCTGAAGCAGGGTGTGCTTCGCGGATGCGAGGGCATTGCCGCTTTCGCGAAGAAGGGCAGTGAGTTGTTTTAAAGACGGGATTTGGCCATTTTCATTCATTTTCTCTTGGCTCGGGAAATTCTTGGAAGGGTTCAAGAGGGGTTTCATCATTGATGGCAAGTTAAGCTATGCCCCACCTATTATGAGTTAAATACATTGATTATGTATAGGTTTTAACATGGAAATTAGTAGAAATTTGGGGTTTTGGTGGAAAAACCTAGAATTTGTATTTTTCGCTTGTTACCACGAATTTGGGCATGAAATTGAGAGTAAAATATATATATTTGGGTTTGTGAGGTTATGGTTAAAGTTTATCTTCGAAATTTTTTGAAATCCGGGCACGTGGGCTCGAGGGAAATTTTGTCAATTATTCGAGCAGGTTGGATATTTATATTAATTGAATTGTTATAAGTATTACGATATATTTTCATTGGTTTGCCCGTTATTTGGCTATTTTTGGAGCATTGGGGCATCGATTTGAGTAATCGGAAGGGCTTGAAAGACGATTATGGAATTTCGGAGCGAGGTAAGTCTCCTTTCTAAGCTTGTAAGAGGGAATTGTCCCCATAGGTGAAATAATTAATTATGTGCTACTATTTGTGGGGGCTACGTACGCACAAGGCGACGAGAGTCCGTGCGTAGCTACTATTGTGCTTAAGTCGTGGTAGTCTAGGACCCAAAAGCATGTTATACTTGAAATATTTGTAACCTTATTGACAATTTAAATTGCTTAAATCATATAAAATTAGTAAATGAATTTCTAAACTAAACAAGATAAACTCCATTTTCTTAATCCTGAAAAAAGGATTAACTCTTTCCTTGGATAGATGTTCTCTGGTAAATTCTTGATTGACTGTTTGAATGTGTGTATTTAAATTTGACCGTGTCGCATGTATGATTCGCGAGCGGGGTAATAGATGCATTTATGGTTCGCGTCGTTCGACCCTCTGGCAATGCACATTTTTTTATTTTGTTGGAACAGGCCGTACGACCTCGGCAAATGATTCTGCATACTATTTGCTTGGTATTTTTTGTGATTTGAACTGCTTAAATGCCTTGGGATATAAGTTGTTAACCGAAATGACGGAAACTGAAACTGTAATTATTAAAGAAGTTATCCATTCCTATTATTATTTGTTATTTAATTATGACATCCATGCTTAGCGTCACATTAAATTATATTAATTTGACCGCTAGTAAGTGTCAAAGTCGACCTCTCGTCACTACCTCTTCGAGGTTAGGCGGGATACTTACTGGGTACACATTATTTTTGTATTCATACTACACTTGATGTGCATTTTGTTGCACAGGCATACGTACGTCTAGTAGCCTAGCTTGGTGCAGCGGCATGGTTGATATGGAGACTTAGGTGAGCTGCACCTCTCGAGACGACCTGCAGCCAGCAGAGTCTCGTTCAGAGTATTGTGTTGTATTTTCCATACTGTCCTATTTGTATTCAGAACGGTTATTGTATTTCATTTGTTTCCTAGAAATTTCTCATGCACTTGTGACACCGGGTTCTGAGATAACTTGGGATTTATTCATTATTTAAATCTGTTAAAGACATTATTGTTTGCTCAGTGGAAGTTCGTAATTATTATTTAATGTAATGAAAAGGAATGATTTCAAGAGTAATTAAATAAAAAATTTAATTAACTTCTTGGTGTTGGCTTGTCTGACAGTGGTGTCCGGCTCCATCACGACCTTTAATGGATTTCGGTTTCGTGACATTTTCGGCCCCGTCATGGGCCTTAATAAAAGAGTCTGCGAGCATCTCAATAATGGAATCTATGGAATGCTCGGGTAACAGCGAATACCACGTTAAGGCTACCCTTGTGAGAGTCTCTCCAAATTTTCTTCAGCAAAACAGATTCAATCTCGTTGGGAGCTAAATCTTTCCCCTTCACCGTCGTTGTATAGGTGGTAATATGCTCCTGAGGTTAGAAGTTCCATCATACTTTGGCACGTCGGGCATTTTAAATCACTTCGGGATTAATTCTAGTGTCGTGTTTGGTTTCTACGGCAATTAAGTATACTTCTTTGAGTCCGGCCCTTTCAGCACCGTTGGTGCACCCGGTATTTGGTCCATGTAGGAGTTCACTTCCTTCATAAACCGTAACAGTTCGCTCTGGAAAGGACCATTCTCGTTGTTGGGGCCGAATCCGCTCTCCAGCCCCATCGGATCCAACCTCGCCCCTCGGGTATCGTTGTCGACCCTCTGCGATATTTGATTCATGGGAGCACCGGGAGGAACAGGACCTCGTCCATTCGTGTTATTGGAAGCCCCCGACAACGCCTGCTTCAAATCCATCATAACCTTATGCTGCCATGTGGTATGGCCTAGAATGACCGTTTGTTGCTCTTGAAGGACCCTAACCGCTTCAACAACATGCTCTTTTACAGCATCATCGGGAGTTGCCACCCGAACATGTTGCGGGTACCGCCTGTCATGGACCGTCGTAGCATCATTCCCTCGTTACGGGTGGCACTCACTAAATCCTCGTGGTGAGGCTGGTCTCCTTCGGCCTCAAGATTGTGTGTGTTGTTAACACCTTTATCTACCATTTTTAGTGATTTTTTGCTAAGACAAATAATCAAAACACGTTAGTAAAAGAGGCAAGGACCAACTTAACTACACGACTGTCTAAGCTTCACGGTGGGTGCCAAACTGTTTACCCATAAAACGACACTATTGAATTTATATGTAGTTTCTATACAAGTGAATTAATTTGATCATGAAATAATAAAAGAATTGAAGAAATACGCAATACTTATTCTTGAGATAAAGATGAAATAGCAGAAACAGTAAAACCAGTTGCAAGGCTTCCGTGCACAAGAGCAACGAAATTGAAAAGTAAGAAGATAAAATTGTACAGAGCTTTTGAATAGCTTATAGCGTAAGTTTGCCAGAAAATTCGTGTCCTTTACAATGATAACATAGCTCACTATATATAGGTGCACATAGGGAACAACGTCCTAGAATCATGTTGTAACAATCCGACCGGTCGTTTTGAGCTCTAGCGCTTCGTTCAGCGGTTTGAAGTTATGAGTAGCTCCATTTCAGTTATTATGACTCGTGGGCATGGTCGGAGTTGAATTTCGGGAAGTTCGGAGTCAAATTGGAAAGAAAATTCTCATTTCAGAAGCCTTAAGTTGGAAAAATTGACTAAGATTGGAATTTGGAGTAAACGACCTCTGAATCAGGATTTGAAGGTTCCTGCAGGTTCGTATGATGATTTCGGACTTGGGCGTATGTCCGGATCGGGGTTTGGATAACCCAGGAGCATTTTGGTGTGTATTGTGGAAGTCAGCAATTTTGAAGAAATTTTCTAAGTTTGGCTTGAAGCGCATTTCAGTGATATTGATGTCCGTTCGGGATTCCGAGTTTGGGAATAGCTCTGTATGGTGATTCTGGAGTTGGGACCGCGATCGGAAGTGAATTCGGATGCCCGTAGGTTATTTTGAAGTCATTTGGATAAAGGTAGAAATTTGAATGTTTTGAGAAATCCGACCGGAAGTGGAAATTTTGATATCGGGGTCGGAATGCGATTTCGGAAGTTGGGCAGGTCCGTACTGTCGAATATGACTTGCGTATAAAATTTGGGGTCAATCGGACGTGATTTGATAGGTTTCGGCATCGGATGTGGAAATTTGAAATTTCAAAGTTCATAAAGGTGAATTTTAGTGTGATTCGTGATTTCGGCATTGTTTGATGTGATTTAAAGCCTCGAGCAAGTCCGTGTGAGGTTATGGGACTGAGTCGTGTGATTGGACGGGGTCCCGAGGGCCTCGGCTGTGTTTCGGGGTGGTTCCGGGTTATTTCCAAGTGTTTGGTTGCTGCTCTTTTCTGGTGTTTTGGGGGTTCAGTGCGATCGCAGCCTTAGTTGTGCGATTGCGGAAAAGAAATTTGAGGGCTGGAAGTTTGGCTTGTGCGATCGCACTTGTAGGTGTGCAACCGCACAGAAGGAAAAGTGAGGCTGCAGGATTGGCTTGTGCACCGCAGTGTGTATTGTGCAATCGCACAGGGTGTGCTTGGAGGCTTCTGAACTTGGCTTGTGCGATCGCGTCTGAGGGTGTGCGATCGCACAGAAGGTTTGTCTGGGCAGTGTTCTATTTTAAACGGGATTTTGGTCATTTCATCAATTCTTTCACTTGGTTAGGGCGATTTTGGAGAATTTCAAAGGGTGATTTTCATCATGCATCATCAGGTAAGTGATTCCTTCTCATTCCAAGTTAAATACAAGGTTTATGCATGGATTGAACATGAAAAATTGTGAAAAATTGAGAATTTTGAAGAAAACCTAAAAATTGGTAATTTGGATTTTAGCCACGAATTGAGCATGAATATTTGAGTAAATTGTATATTTGAACTAATAAAGTTATGGGTAGAGTTTATCTTCGAGAAATTTCAGAATCCGGGCACGTGGGCCCGAGGGCATTTTGGTCAATTCCTTTACCGGGGTTGGGAAAATGTAATTTGAATTGTTACAAGTATTAGAGTGAATTTCCATTGATTTGCCTGTTATTTGGTAGTTTTGGGGCATTGTGCATCACTTGGAGTCGTCGGAAGGGCTTGGAAGCCGGTTATGGAATTTCGGAGCGAGGTAAGTCTCTTTTCTAACTTTGTAAGGAGGAATTGTCCCCCTAGGTGAGCTAATTAAACATGTGCTACTATTTGTGGGGATACATGCGCACGAAGTGACGAGGGTCCGTGCGTAGCTACTGTTATGTTTATGTCCAGGTAGTCTAGGATCCACTAGCATGCCTTACGTGTTGTAAATATGATCCTGCCAATAATATTAGACTGGTAATGCTATTGAATTGGTAATTTAATTCCTAAGAAGGCTAAAGTGTACCTTTCTTAATCATTTAGAAAGAGAATTGACTCCTCCGTGCATAATTGTATTCCTGATAAGGATATATTATTGAATATTATTAAACTTGGCAAATGAATTTCGAGAAAAGATTTAAAATACTATTTTTGTGACTTTTAATAGAAAAAATTTTCATTTACTTGAGTATTTTTTTTCCGATGTAGTCGGGGTGGACTGTTGATTGTGCATGACTGTGTGACCGCTTCGCAATTTACATTCCGCGAGCGGAGTGTTATTTTCTCCACTCTAATGGGAGCGGACCGTACGCCACGACGAGATTGAAAGATACATTATGGTTAATATTGTGTGTGCATGTGACCGCTTCCCAATTTACATTCCGCGAGCGGAGTGTTATTTCACCCACTCTCATGGGAGCGGGTCGTACGCCACAGCGAGATTGAAAGATATATTATGGTTCGGGTTGTTCGACCCTCGACAATGCACATATATGATTATTATAATGGCTCAGGCTGATTTTTCTTATCCCGTATGCGCATGCTAAATTGTTAATGATTTCATGGATTTTGAAGTGATAATATATTTAGGGAAAAATGAAGAAGTAATTGTTTATTTAAGATATTTGGGGGGAAATGAAGAAGTAATTTTTTATTCAAGATATTTGGGTGAAAATGAAGTAGTAATTGTTTATTTACTTTCAGTATTTATTTGAATTACAATTATCTTTAATGTTTATTGTTTTTATCATCCTCATATGCCTATTACTGATATCATATCTTGTCAAAGGATTTTGTTGGACCTTAGCGAGTGTCAAGTCGACCTCTCGTCACTACCTCATTGAGGTTAGGCGGGATACTTACTAAGTACATGTTGTTTTCGTACACATGCTACACTTGCTGTGCATTTTGTTGCACGTGTACCTTCATAGAAATATGACTGATTTGAAGACTTAAACGATCTGCATCACTCGGAGACGACCCGCAGTTGTAAGAGTCTTCCTCTATATATTATATTTTTATTTTTATTCCTTGTCCAATTTGTATTTCGGACAAGCTTTGTAGTATCTGTGAAATTCTTAGAATTTGCTCATGCACTTGTGACACCGGGTTCTGGGATGCGTTTGGGATGTATTTTACAAAAAGAGAATATTAAACTGTCATATTTACTTAGCGGATTTTATTCAGTTATCATGTAATAAAGTGAAAGGTAATGATTTTAAAAATGCTTAAACAAGAAATTTAACTTAACCATTTGATGATTGTTTTGCCTGACAGTGGTGTCCGGAGCCATCACGAACTTATGGATTTTGGGTCGTGACACATGCCCTTCGTTAATGTCAATTATGAGGGTCATTGAAGAATGTGTAACGATGAGCATAAATGACAAAGTCTTTGTAACGTGTGGCGTACTAAATATTGTGGAATATTCTCCATTAAATGCTACCGCGTAGCAGGTATTTATTTCATCTTTACGAGAGCTATTCCTTCTGATGATAAATGGAACAACTGTGTCACGACCCAAATTCTCCCTCTGTGAATTGTCGTGACGGCACCTAGTCTCTACGACTAGGTAAGCCTAACACCTTGCGGAAATGAAATGAAAAACATGAAATTTAACAGCTAACAGCACCAGATATTTTTACATAAGCAATTGAGATGCCGCTCGGTATATTCAATAATCAACTCTCAAAATATACATAACACTCACAAGACCCGGAACACCGTAAGTCACAAGCTTCTACGAAGTTCTATACATTAGTGTCTACAGAAATAAGAGAAGAATTAACATAGGGGAATAGAGGGGGACTCCGAGCATTTGAGAGCGCAGGCAGATGTACCTTGAACTCTCCGAAACAGCAGCGGCTGCAACTAAGAACGAGGCTGGTAGTAGGAACCTCGATCTGCACATGAAAAATATGTGCAGGAAAAGGCATGAGTACACCATAACGATACCCAGTAAGTGCCAAGTCTGACCTCGATCGAGTAGTGACGAGGTCAGGTTAGGGCCCTACTGGTATATATATCATAAAAACAAGGCAGAGTAAAAAATATCACAATAAAATAAAGATCAAAATTTAACAAGAATGAAATCATAGAGAGGTAACAACTCAGCACACAGAGATATCAACAGGGGATCTCACGAGATACCGTCTCGTAATCCTAAACGTAAATGTGCAGGTGGATCTTCCGGAATACCGTTCCGTAGTCCCAAAGTAAATATGCAAGACATTGGGGATCTCCCGGAGTACCATTCCGTAGTCTCAAAGTAAATATGCAGGGCTCTCCCGAAATACCGTTCCGTAGTCCTAAATAAATACGCAAGACAGGGAGATCTCTCGAAATACCGTTCTGTAGTCCCAAAGTAAATATGCAGGGGGATCTCCCGAAATACCGTTCCATAGTTCCAAAAGTAAATACACAGCTCAAACAATAGAATTTAACAGCTACAACACAAAATCCTACGATTCAGACTAAGTACAAGTCAAGGAAAAGCAGGAAATTCACTAAACATGTTGCACGGAGTTCAGATAAACAGTTAATGCAAGTAGACATGCTATTCTAGTCTAACAGGATACTACACATGCTGATATAACTCAAATAAGAAGGAAACAGGTTATTACTTAGCAGGAATCAGGTTTTTACAATAATTAGCCCGTGTACGTACTCGTCACCGCACGTACACGTAGCCCACATATCAAAACAGTACCAAATCCTAAAGAGAGTTCCCCCACACAAGGTTAGGCAAGCCACTTACCTTGAACCAAGCTCAATCAATCTGTAACAATGCTCTTTCCACGAATATCCGACTCTGAATGGTCCAAGTCTAGCCAAAATCAATTACATATCATAAATATAACTACAAGGAACTAATCTAGCTAATGAAATCAAAGCTAAAACAAGAAACTTGAAAATTTCTGTAAAAAGGCTCCCCGGGCCCACATCTCGGAATCGGGTAAAAGTAACAAAATATGAACACACATTCAATCACGAGTTCACTCGTACCAAAATTACTCAAATCTAATACTAAAATCTAGATCAAAATTCCATAATTCGACCTAAGAAATTTTCTCAAATTTTCCACCCCAAATCACTAATTTAATGATGAAATTAAAGATATAATCATGGGAATTAACCAAAACTAGGTAATAATCACTTACCCTAAACACCCACATGAAAATCCCTCCAAAAATTGCCTAATTCCGAGCTCTCAAGTCCAAATGATCAAAAATGACATAAACCCTCGATTTTGAACTAATGTAAATTTGACTAGTGATTCCTTAATCATGATCACGAAAATAGCCTCACGATCGCGAAGAAAAACTTCGGTATTGTTACACCCCATGTTTTCGTACGTGAAAGTATGCCATAAGTAAATTGATGAAAGCTCGGAAATGAGATATTACATTCCGCATTTTCGCACGTTAAAGTTTCGTAGTAAGTTAATCGACGTAAGCTCGGGAATGAGATTATTTTGAGGTTATAAGTATTATGCTATTTAAAACAAGTTATAAGTAAATTTGTGAAGGCAAGTGGGTAAGAGAATCGAAGAAAATGAGTTTCGTCGAAGTTTGACATTTTATGATAAAATACGATCCGAGCTATAATACACGGTATTTATAGACTAAGGTTATACAAGGTACCACATGACCATGATAGTGAGGTGTATAAAGTGTGTTAAAAGTGAGTAGTATTTTAAGTAATTTTAGATAATTCTTAATTATGTGGATAATTGAGTAATTATCGGTCAGTGGGAGATTAACAAGATAATCAAGAAGATTAGTGGAGAATTAATGAGATATTTGGATAAGGGTTGATGAACCCACGTGGAATCAACCCTTGCTCAAATGAATGACTCTTAATTCATTTGATAAGGTGTCTTATTTGGAAGCTAAGTCATCACCTTAGTGGGACCCACACCCACTAAGGTATAAGACTTCTCTAGTTCACAAAAGAATTCATGTGAACCCTATTAGAGATTATGGAGTGAATTCTCTAAAAATAATTCATGTGAACTCTTACAATACTATTGCAACATGAATTACAAATTCTATGGGAGCACGGTGCAATTTTTCTCAAGAATATCATACGAACTTTTTCTTGCTTCGATCCGCCGTTACGTGTTGTCGAAATTGACGTGTGTTAAAGGGATTGTCAAGAGAATCGGCTCAGGTATGTTAAGGCTATCCCTTCTTTATTTTTGACATGATCCATACGATACAAAGGAAACAAACAAATGCACAACTTCCATAAATGACCCTATTCATAGAAATACTAGAAGTTCCTATATTCTTGATTCCCGTTATGTCTTATTATTCTATCGTCTGTTCATGGGTCTCAGAAAATACGTAAGTTGTAAATTTTATTTCAATTAATCAGAGGCATAATCGTCTTATGACGTTTCGAGAGATTTTATTACGTACATATCATCCATTGCATTCATTTATATATGTACATTGACCCATGACCAGATTGCGTTATATATATATATATATATATATATATATATATATATATATATATATATGGGATATTGTAAAAGGTTACAGTGTTATATACGCACAACTACCTGATCAGCTAGTATACGTTGATGATTTGCCCACAGTGGTCGAGATGATATGATGGGATGCCCTTAGAGGCTTGATGATGTTATGAACACATATACCTATGCATGGTATGAAATTAATACGCATATGTATGACATTATAAATATTAAATGATTCACAGAGCTATTCAGACATACATGTCGAGTCTTTTACTCCATGTTCCTCTCATGTCTGTTATTTACTTATTTTCATCCCTTGCATAATCGGTACATTATTTGGACTGACGTCCCGTTTGCTTGGGGACGCTGCGTTTCATGCCCGTAGGTCCCGATAGACAGGTCGAGAGTCCTCCAAGTAGGATATTATCTCAGCGGAAGATGTTGGTGCTCTCCATTTGCTCTGGAGTTCCCTATTTCGTCAGTATGATTTGGATATGTATTAGTTGGTATGGCGGGTCCCTGTCCCGGCCCTTATAATAATTATGTACTCTTAGAGGCTTGTAGACATATGTCATGTACGTAAAATATTGTATGGCCTTGTCGGCCTATGTTCAGTGTACGAGGGATCATTTTGATCTTATAAGACCGTGTGTCTTATGTATAAGTTGGTATTACATGTTTTATTCTAGTTATCCCACGACAGCCTTTCCATCTCATTTACCAACGATAGCATGATACAAAAAGATACGTTATGTTGGTACTCGATTGAGTAAGATATCGGGTGCCCGTCGCAGCCCTTCGGTTTGGGTCGTGACAAAAGTGGTATCAGAGCAGTTTTGTCCTAGGTCGTGACATAAGTGCATCAGTCAACATTCGAGGACGAATGTGCCAAAGGGGGGAATGACGTTACATCTCATGTTTTCGTACGTGAAAGTATGCCATAAGTAAATTGATGAAAGATCGAAAATGAGATGTTACATTCTGCATTTTCGTACATTAAAATTTCGTAGTAAGTTAATCGACGTATGCTCGGGAATGAGATTATTTTGAGGTTATAAGTAGTATGCTATTTCAAACAAGTCATAAGTAAATTTGTGAAGGCGAGAGAGTAAGCGAATCGAAGAAAATGAGTTTCGTCGAAGTTTGACATTTTAGAATTAAATACAGTCTGAGCTATAATACCCGATATTTATGGACTAATTCCATACAAGGTACTACATGAACATGATAGTGAGGTGTATAAAGTGTGTTAAAAGTGAATAGTATTTTAAGTAATTTGAGACAATACTTAATTATGTGGATAATTGGGTAATTTTTTATCAGTAGGAGATTAACAAGATAATCAAGAAGATTAGTAGAGAATTAATGAGATATTTGGATAAAGGTTGATGAACCCATGTGGCAGCAACCATTGCTCAAATGAATGACTCTTAATTAATTTGATAAGGTGTCTTATTTGGAGGCTAAGACATCACCTTAGTGTGGCCCACACCCACTCAGGTATAAGACTTTTCTAATTCACAAAAGACTTCATGTGAACCTTGCTAGAGATTATGGATGGAATTCTCCAAAAAGAATTCATGTGAACCTTTACAATACGGTTGCAACGTGAATTACAAATTCTAAGGGAGTACAGTGCAATCTTTCTCAAGAATATCATATGAATTTTTTTTTGCTTCGATCCACCATTACGTGTTGTTGCAATTGACGTGTGTTAAAGGGATTGTCAAGAGAATCAGCTCAGGTATGTTAAGGCTATCCCTTATTTCTTTTTGGCATGATCCATACGATAAAAAGGAAACGAGCAAATACACAACTTCCATAAATGACTCTATTCATAGAAATACTAGAAGTTCCTATGTTCTTGATTCCCCATATGTCTTATTATTCTATCGTTTGTTCATGGGTCTCAGAATATACATAAGTTGTAAAGTTTATTTCATGATATTAATCAGAGGCACAATGGTCTTATGACATTTCAAGAGATTTTGTTACGTACATCTCATGCATTACATTCATTTATACATATATATTACCCCATGACCAGATTGTATTATATACGCGTATATATATATATATATATATATGGGAAAAGGTTACGGCGTTATGTATGAACCATCACCTTATCAACTGGTATACGTTGATGATTTGCCCACAATGGCCGAGATGATATGATAGGGCGCCCTTAGAGGCTTGATGATATTATGAACGCATATACCTATGCATGGTATGAAATTTATACGTATATGCATGACATTATAAATATTAAATGATTCATAGAGCTATTCAGACATACATGTCGAGTCTTTTACTCCATATTCCTCTCATATCTATTATTTACTGATTTTCATCCCTTACATACTCGGTCATGTTTGCTTGGGGATGCTGCGTTTTATGCCCCCAGGTCCCGATAGACAGGTAGAGAGTCCTCCAAGTAGGCTATCAGCTCAGCGGAAGATGTTGGTGCGCTCTATTTGCTCCGGAGTTTCCTATTTGGTTAGTATGATTTGGATATGTATTAGTTGGTATGGCAGGGCCCTGTCCCGACCCTTATGACAATTATGTACTCTTAGAGGCTTGTAGACATATGTCATGTACATAAAATATTGTATGGCCTTGTCGGCCTATGTTCAGTGTACGAGTGATCCTTTTTATCTTATAGGCTCGTATGTCTTATGTATAAGTTGATATTACATGTTTTATTCTAGTTATCCCACGGCAGCCTTTCCATCTCATTTACCAACGATAGTTTGATACAAAAATATACGTTATATTGGTACTCGATTGAGTAAGGTACCTGGTGCCCGTCGCGGCCCATCAGTTTGGGTCGTGACAGCTGCCCCAAGATATAACCCTACGTGAATGCGTAAATTTCCACGCGAACGTGATGCACTAGCTCTCATACTTACGCGATCGCGCATGCCCAGCTTTAGTCTACTTAACACTACGCGAACGCGACCTTGGACATGCGTTCGCGAAGCACCACTTCATACCATTATGCGTTCGCATGCTTCTGCCCACAAATGCGAAGAACAAAACTTCCTCTGCTCAGCTAAGCCTACGCGATCACGACCCCCCTCTCGCGATCGCGTATAAGGAAACCAGATCACAGAACTTCAGCCATTTCTCTAAGTACAAAATGCATCCGATAATGATCAAACACATCTGAGGCCCCTGGGACCTCAACCAAAGATACCAAGAAGTCCTAAAACACTATACGAACTTAGTCGAGTTTTCAAATCGCATCAAACAATGCTAAAATCACGAATCACTCTCCAATTCAAACTTAAAGAACTTAAAATTTCAAATACTAAAAACCGATGCCGAAACTTATCAAATCACGTTTGATAGACCCCAAATTTTGCACACAAGTTATAATCAACCTTACGGACCTACTACAACTTCCGAAATCGGAATCTGGCCCCGATATAAAAAATTTCACTACCGGTCAAAATCTCCAAAACTTCTACTTTCGCCATTTCAGGCCTGAATGATCTACAGACCTCCAAAGCACAATTCAGACATGCCCCTAAGTCCAAAATCACGTAACGGAGCTAATGGAACCGACGGAACTCCTTTCTAGAGTCATCTTCACACAGTTCCGACTACGGTCCAAATCCTAAGGCTTAAACCTCTGATTAGGGTCTAAAGGTCCCAAAACACTCCAAAAACCAACCCTCAAGTCAAAATAGCAAAAAACGATACGGGGGAAGCTGTTAATAGAGGATCGAGGCTATTACTCTCAAAACGACCGGCCGGGTCATCACAAGTTGTCTTTGATTTCAACTATCATTTGTGTTAGGCTTCATGTGTCACTCTCTTATGCAACCACCTAGCATAGCATATTTTACCCTATACACATAGTAACTTTCTTATATTCAAATTTTAATTGACCGTAAGAAATTAATTTCTTCTACAGATATTTCATTTCATGTAGTATCTTTGTCACGTTTAAAGTGTTATTCAATCTGTATTGCTGTAAAATAAATAAAACAGTAAACTTTCTGAAAATACAGAAACAGAAAAGTTAGTAGAACTAGAACGTCAATTCTCTTCTGAAAATAGTATAAGAAGAAACTGAGCCCACTGAATACACAGTGTGTCCTTAAGCAATTATTCCCCTCAAGTACCCGAGATTTTGGAATATATCTTCCCATGATAGAACGATTTAACTCACCAGCATATCGGTACCAAAAACTCGGGTGATCGGCGAACCACTCGATGGTCGTAAAACACACTGACTATTTTTTGCAGAAGAAGAAGAAGAAGATCAAAAAATTTAGTAAGTAAATTATGGGATTCAAAGCATATTTATAGCCAATTTTGTACTATTTTTGAAAAGGTTTTTCAACCTTTCGGAACAGCCATAGCTGTTGGAACAGGTGTGGATATTGCGGGAAAATTAAAAACGAATTTAAAATAATTCGGGAAAGAAAAATGGACTGGACCTTTTTCCAAAAAGATTAATCAATCAATCGATCTTTGACCAAATCCGAATCCGAATCTGAATCCGAAGCCGAGCGAGCGACGATGACGACGGTGCGAGGCTTGCCTTCTTCTCAACTCTTTAAGAGCTAGAAGAAGAGCTTCTCTATATATACACATAGATTTTCTTTCCTTCTTCCAATGAGGGACAAAGTGCACTAATTTAAAATTTCACTTCCCTCCATTTCTTTTCCCACCATTTTCTATTCACTCTCTTTAAGCTACAGCAAGCTTAAAATTAAGCTACACTAAGCTTAAAGACCAACAATCCCCCACATGAATGGGGAATGGCTATAAAATAAAGGAATGCACTATCTAATTGTTGCGTTTTATTAAGGGGTGTGAATGAGAAAGGGAAGAGGTACCTCTTGGATTGCACCTCTTCATCTCACCCTTTCATTGTCTATAAATTTAGAGGCTTGGCCTCATTTTTAAAAATGGAAAATCTGAAAACTTCTCCCCTCTTTTCTACATTGTTACATTATTTTCTAAATAACTATAAGTGTCAAGTGTGATTTGCTTCGTTTGTTGAGTTCGCTGAAGTTCTGTGATTTGAAGTGCCACTATCACAGAATAGTTATTCCGTTCTATCCTGGGAGGAATTAATCCGTATACCTTGGGCAACAGTGAGGGGATTAAATTCCTTAAGGACACACTGTGTATTTAGTGGGCTCGAAATTATTTTACGATTTGTTTATGAACTAATGTTTTCTTGCTTCTCTGATTTTTCTGATTTTGCACTCAGTAATACCAACTATCTAAAGTATTATAATGGTTTAGTTGGAAAACCATTTGGAAAGGGAAAAATTCTCATGATTTTCTATACCTGTTATGGAGAATAAAATCTACGTGATTTTCTGCGCCTGCTTCGAAATCAAAATCTGTGTGAATTTTTACTCATTCTTGGAGATTAAAGTCTTAGTGACTTTCTACCATTTGTCAGAAATTAAAGTCTAAGTGACTTTATACTCGTTATAGAGATTAAAATCTTAGTAATTTTTTTTCTCCAATTTATTTTTTGATTTGAAGATTAAAAACTTCATCGTTTATTAAATTTAATTGTGTCACATATTACTCGGTTAGAAGATTAAAAACTTCACCGTTTATTAATTCTGATTGTGTCAGATTGGTTTGAAGATTAAAAACTTCACCATTTATTCTGGCTCTATCGTGATAGAAACAACAATCTTGTGGTTGGCTCTACAACGTAATAGGGGTGACAAATGTGAATCTACTTTTGAAGAAATATATTTGGAATATGGTATTATTCATCAAACGATAGCCCCTTAGTCACCGTAATCTAGTGGCATTGCAGGAAGAATAAAATGCTAAAGGAGATGACGAATGCCTTGTTGATAAGTTCTTATTTACCCCAGAACTTATGGGGGGAAATTATTCTTATAGATAACCGTATACTCAGTCGAGTTCCCCATAGAAATACGCAATCCATTCCATACGAAAAATGGAATGAAAGGAAGCCCAACTTAAATATTTTAAAGTGCGGAGGTACTTAATTGAAGTGCAAGTTCCTAAACCCAAAAGGGTAAAGATCGGACCGGAAAACGGTTGATTGCATTTTTATTGGATATGAAAGAAATAGTAACGCATATATTTTTCTGGTTCATAAATCAAAAAATACCGATATTCATAATAATACGATAATCGAATCAGATAATGCTGAATTATTTGAGATTTATCCATATAAAAAGGATATGAGTCGTCTAGTAAAATATCTAAGCAACCTCAGGAAGAACCAAAGGAAAGTACACCTAATGAGGTGAATCCAAGATGTAGTAAACATCAAAAGACAACTACTTCCTCTGGACCAGATTTTCTAACATTCTTGTTAGAAAATGAGCTTCTAACATTGGAAGAAGTTATGTCTTCCTCGGAAAGAAGCAGTCAATAGTGAGATAGAATCCATATAAGTAATCATACTTGGAAATTGGTTGATCTTCCTGTCGCGTCCCCTCTTTCCTCGCGGAGATCGGGTTTATGACATTCGGTTGAGACAACTCTTTCCTTTTGGGAAAGGGGTTTGTTTTTTAGAGTATTCACCTAACGATTTTTTAAAGGTGCATTAGGACACCAAAGGGGTTCATTTACAACTACGCTGTTAACCAGAGATAGGGTAAGGGCTTGAAATTATCCTAAGGGGAAGGTGTTAGGCACCCCTCAGGATCCACAAGTGAGGTCCCCGGCCAAACAGCTTTTGTGAATTTGTACGACTTAGCAAACAAACAAATAAAGGCTCAAATGAGAGAGGATTTAAGTCTTAAGCATGCAAATGTTTGAAAATAGTAAATAAGGTTAGATTTTGAAAGGATTACGATCTAAGCATATAAAGGGTATCCTAGGTTTATAATAATATAGATCACATCAGTACAATACCCGCTAATCACTCCTCAAAGAGGGGCTACACGTGGTATTAGCGTACCGGTCATCATATCCATATCTACCCTTTTCCCACCCCGTAAAGGTAATTAGAGCGAGTGATGGTCAACGACCTCTATTGCATGTTGTTACCCGTCCTTTCCTATCAGTCCTGGAGGAATTTAGGACTTCTATCCTATAAGGGAGGTGCTAGGCAAACCCTCAGGTTTAAAGGCAAAACACTAAGAGACAAACAAGAAACATATAGGACTACAATTAAGGGGGATAAACATACAAACAGGAAAAGGCTCAAGTACCTCCACACATAGTACACATAAACAACATGACTCATACACAGTTAAGGTCCAGATTCAGGTTCAGATCCTAAGCATGGTATCTAAGTGATAACACAAAGACAGATTTATTGCATAACTCAGAGAGGAAGTCTTAATCAGGCTTGTTTTAAACATGCTGACAGTTGAACACTAATCACAAAGGGCAGTTCTGGTTTTATTTCTTTATGGTTGATTACCTAAGACTTGCCTATGCGTGTAGCAGTTGTACAGCTTTGTTAAAAGGGTTTCAGATTACCAATCCTAATAGCATGTGATTCTAAGTGTGTACAAAGGACTGACTGACAGTTTATCTGGAACATGGGACTATTTCAGACATGTATATTTAAACTAGGTGTAGTTAAATGAGTACGGCCCTATAACATGATGTCTAATGCAGAATGATGCATATGCAGTTGCTAAAGCAGGATCTCTAAATGCACATATAATCACAACATTATGCACAATTTCAGGAATAATACAGGTGACAAATTTTAATCGTTGTTATCCTAGAATAGGATCTCTACGTGTACATGGAAGCGTAGAGCATCATTGCAAAGTACTGGTTATTAGCACATTTTAGCACAGGACTTTCGAAATGAGATGCCAATAGATGCTGAAAACAGTAAGTGTAAATCCTAGGGAACATCGTCTCTAATACATGATCTTGCACATATGAGTTCTAAGCATGGTTTCTATTACGCAAATAGGGAATAAAACCTAATAGCATGGCTTCTACCCTCTACTAGCTATAGCATGCATATTTACCCCTCCCTTTTCACTATCCATTCCCAAAGAGTCGTTTACAACAATTATTACAAGACATTTGCATGAATTACATAACTGAATAATGAAAAGAAGAAGTTATACTATAGGGAGCCTACTGATAGGCCCAAAATTTCCATAATTTCTCAATGCCACTGATGTTCACAGCCTTTCATATAATCTAGGTGTGTCAGAGTTCCCTAAGGATCTCAAAGGATCCCGGGCACTGCTCACACACAGATTTCCATAACCATACTAAGTAAGTGGAGTGTGGAAGGGCCAGCTCTAATGTTCAGAGTTCAGAGGGATCTCGTAGGGATCCCAAAGCAGTTACACATTAAAAGGGCAGAACCTGGACTTCTAAGAGTATACGTAAGAGTGCTTGACATAGTTTTGAGGGAGTTGAGTTGAAAAGCAGTTTCTGAAAATAGCTTTTGAAATAAGTTGAAACAACGGAAGATTTCATTCTAACAGTTTGAAAAGGAAGGGGACAAAACAATCAGAGTAACAACTAAAAAACAAACACAGAGCAAGAACAGAGTCATTTCAACAGACACAAACATGGAAGAAGGGAGCTGGGGACAAATAAGACACACATAGGTATAGATTTGCATACAAGTTAGCACCAGAGAAGTACTAAGGTATTACAACACCTAACAACCACAGAAACAGCTTCTTCATAAAGAGGTTTAGGCCAGAAACTAACAGAATCAGATTGAGGGGTGTGCTAAGGGAGATAACATGCTGAATCTAAGGGAGGATAGGACAGCTTAACAATCTTACTAGTAAAGTGAAAGTAGACATGCTAATTACAAGGTACACAACATAACCATAAGTAAAAGCATAGTAGAAATAGAAGGAACTGCAATACCAAAAGAAACATGTTGTTTTGAAGCTTTAAGTTAAACTGAAAACATACTAGTTAAAGGAGAATAAGTGCAGAGTGAAGAGAAATATAGTGTATAATACTCAGTCTTGGCTTGCAGCCGACTGAGAATAGCAAATAACCAGCAAGAATAACAAGAGAGAATATGTGTGTGTGCGTAAGAGAGTTCAGGATAGTATTTGTTCGTGTGTCTGGAAAATAAAAGGCTTGGGTATATATAGCTTTGAAAACAGTAGTAAATAAGGTGCAAACCAAAGTCAGGCAGTAATCAAAGGGATTCATAATCAATCAGTATCAGAATAGTATGGGTACTTCCTTAATTAAGGGAATTAACTCTCAAACGGTAAGAAAAGGTTACAGGTAAGGAAAGGAATCATGTATAGGAAATAAGGAAATATTTCATACATAGTAAGCACAGAGTAGGGAATTGGGGGCAGGTTCATTAAAGCACTACTGTAAGAATCAGTTGATAGTAATAACGCAAGAAATAACTAATAGTCGTAAAGATTATCACAGGAAATCAATTAAAGGAAATCAATCACAGGAAATTAGGGATTCAAAATAGGAGTAGTACTGATTTAAGAATCAGCATAGGTTATACAAACTAAACACATAATAGGAGAGAGTCACAAACCCTAGTGATTAAAACAGGGTAAATTCACACGGAATTAGGGGTTTACATAGGAAATGACATGAATCACTGAATAAGCATAATACAAGCAGGAAAGATGAAGATTTAGAGGTATCAATAAACAATGAATAGAGATGAATCACAGATTAAGCATGGTAATAGCAACCAGAAACCCTAACAAGCAATATAGGGTAAAACATCACGAAATCACAGAATATTCATGAGAACATAGTGAACATAATAGAACAGGTAAACCTATTATCGAAAACAAACTCGGAGCCACAGATTGAAGCCAAAACTTTGGGGATTTTAACGAAATAACTCAGACACAAAGGGCAAAAAGCCCAAATAAAGCTTAAACATAACGGAAATCATAAGATGATACTTAAAATCTGAAGGGAAATCATTTTTGAAAAGAGGTTTGAAAACCCTAGTTTGAAGATGAAGAGTCACTTCATAAAAATCGAAAAACCCTTTTGAAAACACTAAAAATAGCTCGGAATAAGCCAAGATCTGTTATAGATATATGAAAATCAGAGATTTATAGTTAGGGTTTCATAGAGACAACCCAAAGAGAAGGAGAATCGGCTAAAGAACCACTGGTTCTAGCCTGAGATGAAGAAATCTTACTCGGACGACTGTAGATGGTCGGAGACGGCATGAAAGGCCATAAGTGGGAGTTGAACCGCTCCAGGTTCTCTTGAGGACCTTCATCACACGAACGTGAAAGGCGGGGCCTTAGGGTCGAGGAGGGGTTAGAACCCCATGGTTTTCGGCAAGGGAGGTGGCCGGAGAAGGGAGACAGAGTTCATCGAAGAGGGGGGAAGGTGAGAAGGTTCTAGAGAGAACCAGAGAGAGCCGGAGGGAAGGTGAGACAGAATGAAAAAGGGGGGAAAATGAGAAGGGCGAGGTAGTCATTAGGGATTAATTAAGGTAAGGACCAATCTGGGCCGTTGATTTGAATTAATCAACGGCTCAGGTCGAATGAGGGGTTGGGCCGGGTAGGATTTTAGGTTTGGGTTGGATAATTGGGATAATTAATTAGGTTAGGGTTCTGGATTAATTAGGCCAGAATTAAAAAAATAAAAGTGGCTAATTGTTAAATACCCCATAAAATAGATAAATAATTTATAAAAATGGCTAACAATTATAAAAAATGAAATTTATGCTTAATAGAGTTAAACTAAAGTAATTAACTAATATTAAAATATAAAATGACTAATTCTTGAATAAAAATTGTATAAAATGTACATTTAGGCTATAACTGCAAAAATTGTTGTAATTATAGTTAAATAATGCCAAATTGGCTAATTTTTGAAATAATTGAATCCTAATAGGATTAAAATGATATATTGAGCTAGAAAATATTTTTAAATTATTTATAATATAATTTATGAATAATTATTGAATTTAAAATACTGAATAAATTGGAAAAGAAACTAATAAAATATGGAAAATTATGGAAAAAAATACCAGTTATTATAAAAGTGATTTTGAAGGCACATATGCAAATTTTAAAATAGTTTGAGGAAAAATTGGGTATGAACACTTCCTCCAGGAGGGTTCTAAGTAGAGAAAATTAAAGCTGATGGTACTATTGACAAATATAAGGCAAGATTGATTACCAAATGGTTTAGACAATGAGAATGTCTTGATTATTTTGACATACACTTGTCGATTACGAGTATTGCGCACATATGAATGTTAGTAGCATTGGCTACAGTATACGGTCTTGAAATCCAGTAAATTGATGTGAAGACACCCTTTTTAAATGTTATTTGGAGGAAGAAATTCACATGGAATAACCAATGGTTTGTGGTTCCTGAAAAAGAAAAGAAAGTGTGCACACGTGTTAAGTCTCTGTATGGACTAAAATAAAACAATGACATGCGAGATTTGACCAAATAATATTTTGTCAAACGGTTTGAAAATTAACGAGTATAAACAAATGTGTTTACGTTAAGAATACTCCAAATTATATAGTCATTATTTGATTATATGTGGATGATATGTTGATGAAACATATGAAATGTGGGGGCATTTAGCTTATGCATAACAAAAGCTAATGTTAGACAGGATGTATATTATCTAGAAGAATTAGATGATATGATTCTTCGAACCCCACGAATCCTTAGGGATATCGATACGGTAGTCGGTGAATTCATTACTTGTTCAGTCTTAGTGATGACTAATGATGAAACTACAAATTCGAAAGTTGTTTACGTGTCGTTCCAGAAATGATTTGTTCTTTCTTGAACATTTATAATGTTAGCTCTTTTGTGAAGGGTGTCACCAGGAAGGCTGTGAATTTTCATGAAAAGTGTATTTATATATTTTATATAAACATGACGTTCATGAACGAATATATTGATATGTTGGTCTATAATGAGGTGAACCAGCAGATGAACATGACCGAAATTCATTGCAAGTTGGATTTGTTTCATGAATGAAGGTGCTATAATTTGCATATCATATAGAAGCATGAATAAATAGCATATGAATGCTTGAAAATGGCGGATCGATTGTGAAATGCGTTAGATATTAAAAGGTTGTGGCCACAACTGATGCAAATCATTCCAACTGTTTTATAATATACTATTGCTACATTAAGTGTAGTCAATAATTTGATATGCAATTGAAAGTCGAGACATATTAGTCTACGACATAATGAAGTTCACATTGAACTTCCATGACAATGAAACGAGTCTTGAAACATTACTCAAAATTATGCTTTGCACTACAATAAGTATCCCCTGATAATAGAGGGGTATAGTGATGCAAATTAAATCACCGGTTCAACCGATTCTAAACAGTCGGTGGATGAGCGATGTCTTGAAAATCATCCAAACAAATGTGCATTGACCGCTCTACAGTGGAGGCTGAGTTTATAGCCTTAGACAAAACCGGTGAAGAAGTTGAATGGCTCTGGAATTTCTTGGAAGATATTCTATTTTAGACCAAACCTTTGGTAACTATATGTATACATTATTATAGTCAAGCGGCAATAAGCAGGGCATGGAGCGTTATGTATAACGAAAAATCTCGTCACATCGACGGAGACACAATACCGTTAGACAACTACTCTCTAGAGGTGTTATCACGATTGACTACATAAAGTCAAGAGATACCGTGTCGGATCCACTTATAAAAGGCCTATCTAGAGAGGCAGTTGAAAGATCATCGAATGGAATGGGGCTAAGGCCTAGGACAAGTCATCATGGCGGTAACTCTACCTAGCAGATTGGAGATCCCAAGAGCTAAGTTCAAAGAGATCAAACAAAGCTATGAATGACGGTTCAACATTGTCAAATAACTCAACTCATTCTCGTGATGAAGACAATGTTCATAAATCAAGGTAAAGTATTAAGGCTTTTTGATAAGTCAATAAAGCATAAAGCTTTTTAATGATTTGCTAAGTTTGGCAGGATATGACCAGATAGTGTGTCTATAGGATTACACGTTAAGGAATCACCTATATGAGTGTGAAGTGTAAGCCGCTTTAAGGAGAATAAACGTAAAGGCCCATTCTCTAAGCACTCATGAAACCAGGCGATGTTCATGGCTGAAACGAACACAACTGTGAGAACCAAAGACAGTTAAGGATTGATTGTGACTTGTGGTTGTCTAGGTATACACCAAAGCTCGACGGTTCAAAGATATCAAATCTACCGATTGACCGAGTATATCCGACATAAGTTCACTACGGAAAGTTCAAAGGGAAACCTACTTATCCAGATGCGATTAATCCTTAATTGCGAATCACAAAGTATTTGCATGCATATTTTTTCACATATGTCCATTCCCCATTCATTTGAGGGATTGTCGCGTTTTATTAAGGGGTGTGAATGGGAAATGGAAGAGGTACCTCTTGGATTGCACCTCTTCATCTCACCCTTTCATTGTCTATAAATTTAGAGGCTTGGCCTTATTTTTTAAAATGGAAAATCTGAAAACTTCTCCCCTCTTTTCTATATTATTGCATTATTTTCTAAATAAATATAAGTGTCAAGTGTGATTTGCGCTGTTTGTTGAGTTCGCTGAAGTTCACTGATTTGAAGTGCCACTATCACAGAATAGTTATTCTGTTTTATCCTGGGAAGAATTAATCATAGTTATTTTGTTCTATCCTGGGAAGAATTAATCCGTATACTTGATGCGAGGATAGAATTCATAGTTTAACATGTTATATGCCTTACATTTTATGTGCGTTAATGATAAAAACACACGTTTTATGTGCTTAATGGAGTTTATTTCATGTGTAGGTGAATTGGAGATGGAAACCGAGCTAAATGGATGCAAATACGTCGAAAATACGCTTAAGAGGCGAAGAGGGAACACCCTGGCCTTATCCAGGCGTTTGGCCCCTAAAGCCAGGCAGCCCCTGGCGTTAGGGGGGCCTTAGAGCCCAAACGCCAGGCCTGTCCTGGCCTTAGGGGGGTGTTTGAGCCCAAACGCCCGGGTCCCTGGTTCCGGTCAATTCCGAGTTTTGACGAGTTTAACTATTTTCCGGTTGGAATAGAAGTCTCCTACACGTTTAGGGTTTGTCCTAAACATATAAATAGACTCCAAAAATACAACTTAGGGGAGATTAGAAGGGATTCGGACGACAAGACATCAGTTTGTACAGATTTTCTTCATCACTTTGTAGTTTAATTGTGCAAGTTATTTTAGATTTGATTCTTTTGAACATGTTTAGCTAACTTCTTTAATCTAGGGTTTTGGTAGAACCAGTTGAGGGATGAACTTATTGTGTTATTAATATAATTCCGATTGGTTGATTAATCTCTATTTGTTCAACTACGTTCTTGTTGTAGTTAATTGAATGGCCATCAATTAGCTGTGCCTATTTATTATGTATCTACTTGAGAGAGAGTGCATATTTAGGTAGTTGTTTGAACAACATCACTCCCGGAGTATAGATGAAAGTCATAACCGAGGGTTTAGAGGTTGGATTAGAGATAACGATACCTCGGGTGCAATCTAAAGTGAACTGTAATGCAATCTAGCTAGCGTAACTTGAGAGAGTGCGTCTAGTAAATTATCATAATTACTTGAGAGAGATTTATGGTAGATAGAGTGTTCATGATTGATAGAGACAACTAATCAAGCTATATGAAGTATCCGAGAAGTAAATTCACCGACGGGGGAAACCATAACCTTAGATCTTTATTACATTGTTTACACCTTAGCGTAGCTAATCTTTAGTTTTAGTAATTTAAATAACATCAAGTGACAGTTGAGTATTCTAACATCTTGCTTGATACGTAAATTCCATGTGGGATCGACTCTGGGCATAATACCCCGGATTATATTTGCAACGCCCGCTTAGTCTTTTATTAGACATAGTTGAGCGTGATCAATACCTTAGGCAACATTGAGGAGATTAAATTCCTTAAGGACACACTGTCTATTCAGTAGGCTCGAAATTATTTTACGATTTGTTTATAAACTAACATTTTCTTGCTTCTCTGATTTTTCTGATTTTGACCAACATAAAGTTTATGAACTTCAATATTGTTAAAAATGATTTCGACCGAAATTTAATTTGACAATAAAGTGAAATCTTATAATGATTGACAATTGTTTTACACGTCAAATCAACATATGATAAATCAATCATAATTTTTTACAATAATGATTACAATTTAAAATATCACTCTGTAATGATAAAATTGCATATGGTTGGTAGTTCAAAGTTCAACAAGGATTTTTCGTTTGTTTCCATCCTCTAAGCGCATTCCTCCTCTAAAAAAAATAGAAAGAAAGGGGGAAAAAGTTATTGCAATAAATATCGTGCAAAGGACGTCTCTTTTTACAAGATAAAGTTGAAAAAATCGTAATGTTCTTTCTTTCAAAAGCCTAACAAAGTGGTCAAACCAAGTAAATGCGACAAATCACGTTCATATATACTCCTATTATTGTTGTATATAGATAATATCCACTTGTTCACTTTAAGGTTTTGGAAAGTGACACTTAACACCTTGAGGTTTGAGATAATGGTAGATACATTCCTTATATGTCCAAATTCTCATGATCAAATTACCACTTTGACCTTTGAGCGCTTCTATTCTAAAAGACACTATAATAAGAAACATAAGTTAATGTCTATTCCTCAAGGGTTATAGTTGTCTCTTCCCACAATATAACTTCAAGACCTCTATCCATTCCATTTATATTTTTCGTTTTTCTCCTTGTACAGATGCTATTAAGTAATTTATAATTTCGTAAATAACTTTAAATATATATTAATTATTTTAACAAAAAAATTGCATCTCAACATCATGAAATTTATACAAAACACACGAACTATTTATTATGTATCGGTTTCAGTATTTTTACCCAAACTCTAGCTACTTATTTATAAAATTAGTTCAGCAGCAGAATTTTTTCAGCATATAATGCTTATCAGCTACTTTCAATCAGTTAATCCATATGAGTTTTCTCATTCTTTTTTATTGTTTGAAACATAATACTATTTATTGTATCTATTGGTAAGTTAATAACATATATTTAAAAAATATGATATTAAAGAAGTAAAGAAAGAAAACAAATTAAGATTGATAATGTTGAGGGTAAAATAGAAACTCGAAAAAAAGTCAATTGAAATATGAGCGAAGAATGTCTAATGTTCAAAGTTAGAGAGAAAATTGAATTTTAAAGCAAAGTTAGGGGTGTTAATGATTTTTATCCATTTTAAAAAATTACCTTGCAAATAATCCATTACTCCTATAATTGAGACAGATGACCACAATGTCCCTTTACTATTATTATAAGAGAAAAGGGCAAATATATCCCTCTACTTTCACATATTATTTATATTTAACATTCGTTATACTATCGGATCAAATTTATCGCTACCCTTATACTATCGAGCCAAATTTATCGCTATCGTCACACTATCGGGCCAAATTTATACCTACAATCAGCAAACTTTTAAAAATACCTCTTGATATGTTAAGTAATCCAAAATTTCCCAAATTCGTTTTATCTAAATCACTCTTTGTTCTTCATTCTCTATTATTTTCAAAAATTACTATTGATGTAAATGCTAAAGTTACTAGACTATACAAATTATTCGTAATATTTTTTAATTACCAATGTACCCATTTCTCTTCTTGTAATAAATAATATTGGTTTAGAATTTTATTTATTTTTAATTATATGCACACCGTAAAATTTAGTGGGTCTATTTATTGTGTATTGTATGCAGCTGATCATCATGTATGTACATGTATATTCAAATATATTTTGTCATTGCCCGGTTAGTATAGAGTTTGATCGACTAACTTAAGAGTGCGCAATGTGTAGATATTTAATTAAAGCAAAGTTGAATTAGACAATGTAAAGTCTCCAGAAAATTTCAATTTCAACCATTAATATTTGCAAAGTCCCCATATATTTCGTGCAACGAATTCATTAAAATTTAGATGTTGTAATACTTTTAGAATTTACAAATGCTACCTAATTTAGATTTTTTAATTTAATATACTTTGTTTATTCGGTTGTATTATTTAATATTTTTTTCTCTTATTTTTTTTCTCTAATTCAGAAAGCAGGTAAATGCTAATTATTTAAAAAATAGTGGACCAAGAAGAACACAAGTGATTTAAATAAAAGAAATTTGGGAGATTTTGGATCACTTAACAGATCAAGGGGTATTTTAAAAGTTTGCTGATTGTAGGGATAAATTTGGCCCGATAGTATAACGGTAGGGGTAAATTTGGCCCGATAGTATAACGGAGGTTAAATATAGATAATATATGAAAATAGAGGGATATATTTGGCATTTTCCCAATTATAAAGGGATATAATTGTCGTTCTCAAAACCTCAATGGCCTATGTGCAACTTTTCAAAGCTTAGGGATTTAAATGAAAGTTATGCTTTTATCTTGTTTCACCATTGCCACCATCCAATCATCTTTAATTTCTAGCAAATTGAACTAGTGACAATAAATTTCCATCTATTTCGGAGCTTTTTATGCTATTGGCTTAGGTAGTAGAACTTTATCTTTCATTTGCCATGACTAACAGTCCATATACCAATGATTGTGAAGAAGACCATCAAAGTGAGGAATTCAAACTTCCTTTTTCAAAATGAAAATGAATTATTTAGGCAAGATCTGTTAAAACTAGAATATGTTCTCGTGTCTTCTAGCGTACTATAATGAATTCTAACTTTATTTAAAACATTGGCAAGTGGCAAACCTAATAATGTTTCCCTTTAGCTCTCTAATTCTAAATTGTATATATTACAGTTTGATTACTGAAAAGAAAACTTTAAGTAATTATGTTTAATAACATTAGTTAGTAGCCTAAAATAAATGAGTAAGTAACCTTCTATAACAAATGAATTACACCGTGCGATAATATAAAAAGAATCATTATATTATCTGTTTATGTAACTTAAAACATATCTACATATGTTTGATTGTTGTCGGTCAAACATAATCTTGGGTTGTTTTTAAAGTTTTGTGAGTAATATGAGTGAAAATTTTGAAAAATAGTTTTTTGGAGTTTTTCAAATTTTCAAAAAAATTCCAAAATTCATTTTCAAGTGAAAATTTATTTATGGCCAAACACTGATTTCAAAAAGAAGTAAAAAAATTTCGAAAAAAAGTAAAAATTTTCTTATGTCCAAACGGGCTCTTAAAACATATCTACATATGTTTGATTTTTGTCGGTCAAATTTGAAAAAAGAAAAAAAGAGATCATGCAGATTAGGAAATAGTTTCAAGCATATAAGATAGCTGTCATAATTAGTTGAGTGTGACAAATATGAGTGTAAAGTTTCAATAATGAAATTCCCCCCCCCCCCCCCCCCCCCCCCCCCGCGTACGTCTGATTCTGAATGCGTTCTTGTGTCTATTAATCATATTGGCAAAAAAGTTGGTAAAAAGGGTTTTCTATGGCACGCTAATTCTATTAAGCTTTTCCTTTTTTTTCCTTCTAGATAAGAGTTTGTAACAAAGATCCTAAATATGCTCTTGATTATCTTTTTGTGTGATGTGATGTGAACTTCGTGAAGACTTAATATAATAGGATTTTCTTAAGGGAGTGATTAATTAGACAGGAAGATTAATAAATTTAAACCAATTACTGCAATACTACTTTTAGTACGTAGTATTTGTTGGGTTTTAAGCTTGGTAAAGCTTGATGTAGCTTAAAGACGGTAAATAGGAAATAGAGGGAAAATGAAATATTTGAGTTTCCCTCCTTAGCAAAGGGACATTGTCCCATATTGGAGGAAGAAAAGACTTTTGATGGGTATATATTCAATTTCTCTTCTTCTAGCTCTTAAAGAGTTGGGAAGAAGGCAAGCCTCGCGTCGTCGTTGTCGTCGCTCACTCGGCTTCGGCTTCGGACAAAATTCCTTTCAAATTATTTAATTAATTAATTTAATAAACGAAAATTCAATCCGGAATAACCCATGACCCCCGACCGGTCTAGTCCGATTCCTTTTTTTTTCCCGGATTATTTTAAATCCGTTTTTTAATTTTCCCGCAATATTCCCACCTATTCCAACAACTATGACTGTTCTAAAAGGTTACAAACATTTCAGATTCAATGTAAAATGGTCTATAAATATGCCTTGAATCCCAGAATTTTTACTTATTAAATTTTCTTATCTTCTTCTTCTTCTACATAATATATTCCAGTGTGTTTTACGACCATTGAGTGGTTCGTTGTTCACCAGAGTTTTTGGTACTAATACGCTGGTGAGTTAAATCGTTCTATTCTGGGAGGATAATATTCCAACACCTCAGGTACTTGAGGGGAATAGCTTCCTTACGGACACACTGTGCATTCAGTGGGCTCGATTTATTCCTACACTACTTTCAGAATTTATTTCGTTATTTTGTTCTACTAACTTTTTGTTTCTGGTTTTATTTCAGAAAGTTTAATGTTTACTGGTTTTACAGCAATACAGATTGAATAACAATCTTAAGGAAATTAGTTTTTTTTTTCTGTATTCTATTTGTGGAGATTAAAACCTGTGTGATTTTCTACTCCTTCTGAATTTTACTATTCTGATTTGAAGATATAAAATTCATCAGAATATTAAAATTCAGAAAATGATTTGAAGAACATAAAAACTTCATCATTTTCTGTGAAACAGTATATAAAAACTTCGGTTTTTATTTATTATACGTACTGTTTATTTTTAATTACAGTATTGTTTACTGTTCTGGTTTTGCCATTAATTGAACTCTTATGTTGTTGACAGTGAGAAATGACAATTGATAACGAAAATTCTTCTGCGACTTTTGCGGCAACGACGATAGCCTCGTCAAGTCGAACTACTGTTCCACCGGCAGAGAAACCGCGGAAATTGTCTAGAGCCAACTTCAAAGGATGGCAGCAAAGGGTGTTCTTCTGGCTTACCACACTTAGTATGCAGAAATTCACTAGTGAAGAACCTCCAGTGCCTGTTGCGGTCATGCCAGACAACGAGAAATTCATGATTGTTGAGGCGTGGAAGCAGGCAGATTTTCTTTGCAAAGGCTATATCATAAGCGCTTTAGAGGATGACTTGTACAATGTGTACAGTGCGATGAATACTTCGAAAGAATTATGGGACGCACTTGAGAAGAAGTACAAGACGGAAGATGAATGCTTGAAGAAGTTCGTGGTTTCCAAGTTTCTAGACTATAAAATGATAGACAACAAAATTGTGGGAACCCAAGTTCAGGAACTTCAACTTATTTTTCACGATCTTATTGTTGAAGGTATGGTCGTGAATGAAGCATTTCAAGTGGCTGCAATGATTGAAAAATTTCCTCCTTCGTGGAGAGATTTCAAGAACTATCTTAAGCACAAACGCAAAGAAATGAAGTTGGAAGATCTTGTGATACGCCTCAAGATTGAGGAAGACAACAAGACAGCCGAGAAGAAGTCTCGTGGAAATTCAATGATCATGGGATCTAATATCGTTGAGGAGACTGCTCGAAGAAGTAAGAAGAGAAAGAGGTCTTCTGGACAGACTAAGGAGTAGAACAAAAAGAAATTCAAGGGCAACTGCTACAATTGTGGAAAAGTTGGTCACAAAATCCATGATTGTCGTCTCCCGTAAAAGGATAAGAAGAAGGGACAAGCCAACATAGTGGAGAAGAATGATGACATTGATGATCTTTGTGCAATGCTTTCGGAATGCAACCTAGTTGGAAATCAGAAGGAGTGGTGGATTTAGGGTTTCTTATTGGGCAGATTGGGTGGTTATTTACTCTTAACAGTTTGGTTTATCGATTATCGACTTTTAAATGTATTAAATCGCTAGCCACCCGATAATATATCGGATGGATTGGTATCGGTTTAGCTATTATCGAGCGGTTTATCGGCCTAATTTAATCTATATTGCACATGACGCTGCTTTGAGTTCAGAGCAGACTACATTCCAGTCTATATTCAAAGTGAGTCCAGAATATACACCGACACATTCCAGACTAAATTCAAAGCCTCATGCAATAAAAAGTGTCAGCTTTTGTTAATTCATGATGTATTTTTATGTTAAGTCATGTCAGTGTATGAATTAATCAGAATACCAAATTAATCACATTGACAGATGAGTCCAGAATGTGTCTTTCCTCCGCCCACAACTGCAAAGGAAAAGTCAATGCTCCCTGATTAATTCTGAAATAATAAAATTCCAGTCTATATTCAAAGTGAGTCCAGAATACATATGTCAAAATGATTAATCCATAAGTGAGCAGACTACACAAAAATGTTTGGCCTGCAGCTAACGTCTAACAGTGCCTGAATTTCTGCAGCTTCAAAGTTCAAACAACAGCTTAACAGTTGATCCCTGTAAAAAATATGCATACACCAAATTTTAGCATTAGGCAACGAAATAGAGACTGTGATAAATACTACTGTCTTGATTCTTGTTTGATGCTTAGATTACTTTTCTCATACATATTCTTTCCGAATAGATCATTAAGTACTCAATATTTTTTTCGCAGCGTATTTCCCAGTAGAATCATCACTGGGGATGAGCCTATTAACAAATTATAACTATTAGAAGAAATAGAAGAGAACACTTGGTATAATACATGACATCAAAATTATCTGTATTCAACTTTGATTAGTAGAATCTGAAAAGGAAATACATGCAATTAGAAACCTATTGATTTATGACTACTCCTTTGGAATAGGCTACTTTGCCTCATGGTTAGCAAACCAGTATATCTTCCCTTCCTAACTTATCTACTGAATATAGAGATAGAGTACTGGAAGTGGAAACAGGGTTTATGATTATTTAATATATATATATATATATATATATATATATATATATATATATATATATATATGGATAAAAATAAATTATATATATATAATTAACGGGTTAACGTATTATCCGTTAAGAAAATTGAATAATCCGCCCCCAAACCGATAAGCTATTGATAAAAAAATTTCAATCTGTTCCCTGTCTGTTAAACTGTTAACCTGATACCAATAAGCCATTAAGCTTAGGTTTCGGTTCGATTTTCGGTTTCGGTTCGGTTTTGAACACCCCTAGGTGGATTGACTCTGGAGCCACTCGATATGTTTGTGCTGTCAAAGAAGCATTTGCGACTTACTCTACTGTTGATCCCGAAGAAGAGATTTTCATAGGAAATAATGCAACAGCCAAGATTGAAGTTTATGGGAAGATATTCCTGAAGATGACTTTCGGCAAGGTGTTAACGCTCAACAACGTTCTTCATGTTCCTACTATTAGGAAGAATTTAGTTTTTACTTCTTTACTTGTGAAGAATGGATTCAAATGCGTATTTGTTTCTTATAAAGTTGTTGCAAGTAAGAATGAAATGTATGTTGGAAAATGCTACCTCACGGAGGGCCTTTTCAAACTCAATGTAATGGTTGTTGACAGTATGAATAAAATTTCAACTTCTTCTTATTTATTGGAGTCAAATGATTGATGGCATATTCGTTTAGGACATGTCAATTATAAAACCTTGCGAAAATTAATTAATTTAGAAGTATTTCCTAAATTCGAGTGTAATAAATCGAAATGTCAAATATGTGTTGAATCTAAGTTTGTAAAATATCCTTATAAGTCTATTGAAAGGAATTCAAATCCTTTAGACTTAATTCATACTGACATTTGCGATATGAAGTCGACACCATCTCGAGGTGGAAAAAGTATTTTATTACTATTATTGACGATTGCACTCGATATTGTTATGTTTATTTGCTTAATAGTAAGGATGAAGCAATTGAAGCATTTAAGCAATACAAGAATGAAGTGGAGAATCAAATGAATAAAAAGATCAAAATGATTAGAAGTGATAGAGGTGGAGAATATGAATCTCCGTTTGCAGAAATATGTTCGGAATATAGAATTATCCATCAAACTACTGCACTTTACCCACCTCAATCCAACGGAATTGCGGAAAGGAAAAATCAGACATTAAAGGATATGATGAATTCTTTATTAGTAATTTCCGAATTACTGCAGAGTTTGTGAGTGGAAGTTATCCTTACAGCTAACCAAATACTCAACAGAGTACCCCATAGCAAACCGCAATCTATTCCATATGAAAAATGGAAAGGAAGAAAATCCAACTTGAAATATTTCAAAGTGTTGGGGTGTCTAGCAAAGGTACAAGTTCCTTTACCTAAAAGGGTTAAAATCGGACCAAAAACAATAGATTGTATTTTCATTGGATATGCTACAAACAGTAAAGCATGTCGGTTTTTGGTTCATAAATCTGATAATCCCGAGATTCGTGTTAATACGATAATGGAATCAGATAATGCTGAATTCTTTGAAAGCATCTATCCGTATAAAATTGAATGCGAGTCGTTAAGTGAAAGACCTAAACGATCTCGGGAAGAACCAAAAGAAAATACTCCAAGTGTAGAATATCCAAGGCGTAGCAAACGTCAAAGAACATCTACTTCCTTTGGACCAGATTTTGTGACATTCTTGATTGAAAATGAACCTCAAACTTTTAAAACAGTTATGTCGTCTTCTGATTTAGCATTTTGGAAAGAGGCAGTCAATAGTGACATTCAATCAATTTTGGATATCCATACATAGGAATTAGTTGATCTTCCTCCGGAAAATAAGCCTTTAGGTTCGAAATAGATCTTTAAACGGAAAATGAAAGCTGATGGCACTATTGACAAATATGAGACAAGACTTGTTGTCAAAGGTTATAGACAAAAAGAAGGCCTTGATTACTTTGACACTTACTCGCCAGTAACGAGGATAACATCTATTAGGGTGTTAGTGGCACTAGCGGCAGTGTATGGTCTTGAAATCTATCAAATGGATATTAAAACATCTTTCTTAAATGGAAAATTGGAGGAAGAGATTTAATGGAACAACTTGAGGGTTTTGTGGTTCCTGGTAAAGAAAAGAAAGTGTGCAAACTTGTTAAGTCACTTTATGGATTTAAACAAGCACCCAAAGTATGGCTTGCCAAATTTGACCAAACAATGTTGGCAAGTGGGTTTAAAATCAACGAGTGCGACAAATGTGTTTACATTAAAAACACTTCAGGTCATGAAGTCATTGTTTGTTTATATGTTGATGACATGTTGATAATGAGCAAAAAGTATGGTAGATATAAATGCTACAAAGCACATATTGGTTAGCAAATTCGACATGAAAGACTTAGGAGTTGCTGATGTGATCTTAGGAATCAGAATTCACAAGACTCCACAAGGTCTAGCATTATCACAGTCTCACTACATTGAAAAGGTACTTGACAAGTTCAAGTATTTGGATTTCAAAATAGCCAAGACTCCAATTGACGTGAGTTATGCACTTCAAAAGAATGAAGGTGAAAGTGACTCAAAACTGGACTATGCAAGAGTATTAGGAAGTTTGATGTATATCATGAATTGTACGCTACCAGATATAACATGTACTATTAGCAAACTGAGTTGGTTTACAAGTAATCCCAATCAAATACATTGGATGGCAATGAAACGAGTTTTGAGGTATCTGAAACATACCCAAAATGATGCTTTGCATTATAACAAATATCCCTCCGTGATCGAGGAATATAGTGATGCAAATTGGATCACCAGATCATCTGAAGTTAAATCCACGAGTGGATATGTTTTCATAATTGGGGGTGGAGCAGTGTCTTGGAAATCTTCCAAACAAACATGCATTGCCCGTTCTACAATGGAATCTGAATTCATAGCCTTAGATAAGGTCGGTGAAGAAGCTGAATGGCTCCGAAATTTCTTGGAAGATATTCTATTTTGGCCCAAACCTTTGGCACCTATTTGTATACATTGTGATATTCAAGCGGCAATAGGCAGAATTGGGAGCGTTATGTATAACGAAAAATCTTGTCATATACGACAGAGACACAATACCGTTAGACAACTACTCTCTAGTGGTGTTATCACAATTGACTACGTAAAGTCAAGAGATAACGTGTTGGATCCACTTACAAAAGGCCTATCTAGAGAGGCAGTTGAAAGATCATCAAAAGGAATGGGGTTAAAGACTAGGACAAGTCATCATGGCGGTAACTCTACCTAGCAGACTGGAGATCCCAAGAGCTAGGTTCAAAAAAATCAAACAAAGTTATGAATGACGGTTCAACATTGTCAAATAACTCAACCCATTCTCGTGATGAAGACAATGTTCAAAAATCGAGGTAAAGCATTAAAGCTTTTTGATGAGTCAATAAAGCTTAAAACTTTTTAATGATTTGTTAAGTCTGGCAGGATATGACCAGATAATGTGTCTTTCGGATTACACGTTTAGGAATCACCTATGTGAGTGTAAAGTGTAAGCCGCTTCAAAGGAAATGAAAGTAAAGGCCCATTCTCTAAGCACTCATAAAACCATGCGGTGTTCATGGCTGAAACGAACACAGCCGTGAGAACCATAGATGGTTAAGGATTGATTGTGTGACTTATATTGTCTAGGTATACAACAAAGTTCGACAGTTCAAAGATATCAAATTCACCGATTGACCGAGTATATCCGATATAAGTTCACTACGAAAAGTTCAAAGGGAAACCTACTTATCCAGATGCAATTAATTCTTGCATGTAAAAGACACACGCGTCTATGCATTCCTTTATTTTATAGTCATTCCCCATTCACGTGAGGGATTGTTGGGTTTTAAGCTTGGTAGAGCTTAATTTTAAGTTTGGTGTAGCTTAAAAAGGGTGAATGGGAAATGGAGGAAAAATGAAATATTTGAGTTTCCCTCCTTGGCAGAGGGACACTGTCCCATATTGGAGGAAGAAAAGACTTTTGATGGGTATATATTCAATTGCTCTTCTTCTAGCTCTTAAAGAGTTGAGAAGAAGGCAAGCCTCGCACCGTCGTCGTCGTCGCTCGGCTCGGCTTTGGCTTCAGATTCGGATTCGGATTTGGATATCAAATCTACCGATTGACCGAGTATATCCGATATAAGTTTACTACGGAAAGTTCAAAGGGAAACTTACTTATCCAGATGCAATTAATTCTTGCATGTAAAACACACACGCGTCTGTGCATTCCTTTATTTTATAGCCATTCCCCATTCATGTGGGGGATTGTTGGGTTTTAAGCTTGGTAGAGCTTAATTTTAAGCTTGGTGTAGCTTAAAAGGGTGAATGGAAAATGGAGGGAAAATGAAATATTCGAATTTCCCTCTTTGGCAAAGGGACACTGTCCCATATTGGAGGAAGAAAAGACTTTTGATGGGTATATATTCAATTGCTCTTCTTCTAGCTCTTAAAGAGTTGAGAATAAGGCAAGCCTCGCGCCGTCGTCATCGTCGCTCGGCTCGGCTTCGGCTTCGGCTTCGGATTTGGATTTGGTCAAAGATTGATTGATTGATTAATCTTTTGTACCATATTGGAGGAAGAAAAGACTTATGATGGGTATATATTCAATTGCTCTTCTTCTAGCTCTTAAAGAGTTGAGAAGAAGGCAAGCCTCGCGCCGTCGTCGGTGTCTCTCGCTCGGCTTCGGATTCAGATTTGGTCAAAGATCGATTGATTGATTAATCTTTTTGGACAAAATTTTTTTCAAATTATTTAATTAATTAATTTAATAATTAACGAAAATTCAATCGGAAATAACCCATGACCCGCGATCCGATCGGTCCGGTTCGTTTTTATTTCCCGGATTATTTTAAATCCATTTTTTAATTTTCCCGCAATATTCCCATCAGTTCCAACAGCTATGACTGTTANAGAGTTTTTGGTACCGATACGCTGGTGAGTTAAATCGTTCTATCCTGGGAGGATATATTCCAAAACCTCGGGTACTTGAGGGGAATAATTTACTTAAGGACACACTGTGTATTCAGTGGGTTCGATTTTTTCTTATACTATTTTCAGAAGAGAATTGACGTTATAGTTCTACTAACTTTTCTGTTTATGTATTTTCAAAAAATTTAATACTTTATTGGTTTTACAGCAATACAGATTGAATTCAGTATTTTGTGTCAACCTGCTGGCGAGATACTATTCTATCACAAATCACGCAAAAAAAAAAAGAGAATTTGTTTACGGACATTTTTGACAAAATCGTCAGTAACAAGCTATATTCTGACTGATTTTCGACTGAGTGCCATCATAAATTTTCTTTTTCCTGCAAGTGAACTAGATGAAAAAGTTACTATGATACTTATGATTGGGTTATTAATCCATATAACACATAAAATTGCGATGGTTAGAGATAATATTGATTAAGCAAGTGTCCATGGCTAATAAATAAAGAATCTTCCTTAATTTTCTTTTGTAAAGCAAAACTTAGCTAAAAGTAGCCACTCTCACCTCATTTATTTCTCTCCTTCTCCAGGTGAATTGGGTGGTCCCTATCCATTGCCTAGTAGTCCTATGATTCACTTTTATAAGTGAGACAACAGACATGAAGTTTGATAATGAAATCTTGAATTTTAAATCATGATAATTGCCTGCAAAAGCAACATTTTACCATTTAATTAAGATTTACCTCAGCTTAACAGGAATTCCACTAGCTAAATTATGCTAATCTTTTTAGGAATAAATAAATCTTGACAGATAGATGATAGGAAGAATGATAAGAGAAAAGGCTAGTTTGTAGGATCAAAAAAGGGGGTTCAAACGTTCAAAGTAGGGTCCTCCATCCCACTTGGTTTGCCACTCTAGAAAAGAAAAGAAACAAGAGATTATATGGCCTTTTTCTTTATTTAACCTAGTGCACAATTAACCTAATTGTGACCTATTTGCACATTCGCAAAACAACGTCAATGTTATGACTAACAAAGACATTTTTCCTCATGCATGATTGGGTTGCTGGCAAATTATAAATTACTAATAATACAACAACAATGATTACAGCTAACCTCAAAATAAATTGAGATCGACTATATAAATTTTACGCCTTTATTAAGTTTAACTCATATCATCATCATCATCATTATAGTAGTAGTAGTAGTAGCAACAGTAGTAGGAGCAGTAGTAGTAGCAGTAGTATTAATAATAGTAGTAGTAGTATTAATAATAGTAGTAGTAGTAGTAGTAGTAGCAGTAGTAGTTCTATAACAAGTCTAAAACATATTCCCAACTAACAGATATTATTTATATGGATCTTTTTCTTCCATTGTGCCCTATCTTTAGCTAAGTCTGTATAAGGATTTATATGTCTTTCAAGACAACTTTCTTTCATGTGATTTTAGAAGTCGTACTCTTTTAATACCTTCATTCACCATAGTTTCACACGTAAAGACTTTTGCGTCTATAGATCTAAGAATGACATGAGCAAACCATCTTAAGCGACCTTCTCTCATTTTATCTTCTATTCTTTGTGCTACTTGCGCCTCCTAACAAATATGGTCCACTTTTAATCTTATCAAATCTTGTATGACTGCACATCTATCTTATCATCTATCTTTAGTACAATACTCAACTTGTGAACATATATTAGACTATAATAATCAAACATTCACTACCGATTACATGGACGATCTTATATATAGTTATTTTATAGAATTTACCTAAGCTTTCACTTTGGTAGGCGTTTACCCTAAAATTGGGTAACAATTAAATCTGTATGTGATTTTAAGGATATGTGATTTAATCTAACACAAACAATTAAGAATATCAAATAAATGAGTTAGAAGTGAAACAAACGTTCAAACCGGTTGCAATATTATGATCAAACCTGAATTTAGACTGATAAATGACCTCGTCCTCCGTTAGACCCTCTATTCAAGCCCGGCCGTGAATGAAGAACAAAACAAGTGAGCAAAACTTTACCAATAGCTAAAAGGCATAAAAAATTGGATTACTTTGATTTGCGTGTAATGATCACGCTCAATTCCTAAGAGCTCTAGCGTCATTGCAAATATAATTTGGTTTCCAAGTCCGGAGTCGAATCCCATAATGAATTAACCTACTAATTCCAACCACTAGTTTCGTACGAATTCACGCAATCAACCTTCAGAAATATTAAATAACGATTTGAATGTTTACCAACTAAGAGCAAGGTAATTAAAATGCAGTAATTTGTAACTAACAGAGCAAATGTTGTAGACAAGATTTGGAAAAGTCTAGGGTTATGATTTTTCCTATTTTCGGAATCTTCCCCGCTACGTTTCATATAAATTCGCCTAAGTGTTCTCTACCAATCGTGAGTACTTTGAGTATCGTAGCTCTCTCTCGAGCAACTGCCACAATTTAATTAATAGACATATTCTCACGAACTATGGTAGTTGGCACTGATTCACTGCTCACTAGCACCAAGATTACGTTATCTCTAATCCTGCCTTTCAACCCTCCATATTGATCTCTCAAATACATTAGGAGTGGTGTTGTTCAACAACTACCTAAATGCATACTCTCTCTCGAGTGATACACACTAAATAAGCACGGTTAATAGAGAGCTTTTCATCAACAATTATGAAAATATAATTGAACAACTAGAGAAAGACCAACGGCAAATTTATATTAAATATAGTGAACAAATTAACGTTCAATAGGTTTCATCAAACCCTAGATGAGAGAGTTTATCCACTCATAGCCATACTAACAATCATGATAATAATTGAAAGCATTAAAGTATAGATTAAGGAAGAATGGAGGAAAAACTCTTAAGATTTGTTGCTTCTAAGTGTTCCCGTAGCCTTCTTCATCTAAAATAATGTCTCTCCCTTAAGAAATAGGTTTAGAACCTCTTTTTTACATGTTGGGGGCGTGCAGGGTCGAAACTACCAAGTCCTAGCCGAATTGGGATGAAATCCGTCCTTGGGCGTCTCGTTTGGCGCATGGCGCCAACCCGGACACCAAACTTTATCCACTTTTGTGCTTTGCTTCCCTTGGCGTTTTGGTTGGTGCCTGGCGCAAACCTGGGCACCAAATTCATACTCCCTCCAAATTCTTCCTTTTTTTGCTTCAATTTGCATGCAAGCTTGCTAAATCACTTTCAGTTTACTCCTATACATATAAACATCATTATTAAGCTTGAGTCACAAATATTCACACCAACGTTGACAAGATCGAGGCATAATGCAAGATAAATTACATGCAAAAACACGGATTTTTAGCCTAATATCATGTAACAATGTGTCCTACAAAAGAAAAAGTTCCCCTTTATATAGTTGGGGAATTTCATAGTATAAGTCTAAAAAGATAAAAAATCTTCCCTTCCCAGTAATTACTCATCCATAATCGACATCGAGCGAGATTCGTGCCATGATAGCCGCTTGGGTGCAAATATCACGACCTTCTATGCGTAACCATTTACCGTGTTTCCCGAAGTCTTGGGACTGATTCTTGGCCCGGGGTGCGTCGCTTTACCACACCCGATGACAAACACATCGTTATTTCTCCCTATATCTCAATATGAAGGGTCTTTATCCTCGATTACATTCTCGTGCGTTTGTACCCTTCCTCCATTCTCTCACCGGGAAATCGGGGTAGACGTTACCCCTGATTTTACTCGTACACAAATAGCCCCCTCGTATTCTGGAGAGTAGGTTTACCGAATTGATGGGAAGCGATAGATGAATCCCGATTCCTTTCTTCGTACGTTACAACCGAGATGACGGGTCAATCGAAAATGTTGCATCAGTCACGTTGTTCTGACCTCAGACACATATCATCCGCTAGTTGACTTTTGTCAAATGCAAAATGTTTCTAATTGATTGTTCTTCCTCTATAAAAGGCTCCCACCCTTTTTCACTTCTTCAGCTTTCGATTCCAGAATATACCTCGAACTCTCTAATTGCTTTTAACTCTTCCAAATCCTCTTTCATTGCTCCTTAGCAAATTGTTCCTTCAGTGCCTCAGCAGATTGTTCCTTCATCTTCCCACACAGCCACAGATGCTGAGGTGGTTGTTCCCGAGGTGGCTCGGGAGCCCCCCATAAAGAGCTTCGTACCTGGGGGCTGGTCTATCGAGAACGACTTCCACGTCGAGAAGGCCTCTAGCCAACAAGACCGAGGTGAGGGAGCATGAAGATACATATCTCCGTTACTGAGGAAACACTACCTATAGTCCGAGCGGATTGTAATTGGGAGGGTAAGGAAATGGTCGTCCCCAGCCCAATTGGCGACATCATTACTCATGTGGAGGGGTACTTAAGTATTTACACTTACCCTTTCACGCTCACCCCGATGGACCCCATAGTCCTTGCCTTCTGCTAAAGGTACGAGGTGTGCCTTGGGTTTACGTGATCCTCTTACGACATTTCGTGAACAATACTAAAGCCCCTCGGTTCACCCTTGACCACTTGTTTTGCCTATACAATCCGTGAATCTTCTGATGGAGCTAATTAAGCTCATCTGTCGAGCAAGCAAAGCTCCATTCTCGAGCATCGATGAGGACCGAGATCGAGGATGGCAAGGGAGGTTCGTTCGGGTGAAAACCAAAGATATCATCTTTTCCGAGTTTCTGTCGTTCCTAGAAAAGTGGAACACATCCCGTAAGTATTTTCCTTATATAGTATTTTTCATTTCCTTTTGTTCTTTCTCACTTCTTATGTCTGTCGCCGTGTAGTTATTGTCCAACTTCCCTATGTAGTTCCCCTCTTCAAAGAGTGGATCAAAGGGATCTTCAAACAGATGCCATATTCTAAGTGCGCGTGGGGAAAGCTCTCGAAGGGAAAATGGGAGGCCCGTTCCCATGGTGAGGTCCTTTGTTGAATAGTTACTTTCGTACTTTTAGCTTACGTATTGCTAAGTGTCCTTCCTTTCGTACAGGTTTACCTAAAACCAACGAACTCAGGCAATTGGACAAGGACGAGAATTCGTCTTTGCTTGTCGAACCCTCCCCTTCGGGACATCCTGGGGCTGCCACAAAGGAGGAAAAAAAGAAGAAGAAAAGAAATTCCTTGGGTTCCCCGGATGCCGAGGCGTAGAAGAAAAAACTGATCATCTTAGTCCGAAAAATAAAAAAGAGCACCAAGTCCAGGGTACCGGGCCCTGATTCCCTCTACCGACTCAGGGATTATCTTTAGGACGATGACCTTGAGTTCATTGCTCATAGGTCGGCCATCAACAAGGGGGAGCAGGCGGCGACCAGGAAAAATGACCACGAGGTCGATCCCCGTCTAGCTCAAGAACCATAGGGAGTGACGAAGGCGGCAGCCTCCCGAGAAGCCGCTCCTGTTCCAAAGGAGGCATCTGGTATCATTGACATCATGGAGATGGCGTCCTATATTGAGTCCATGCTCAAAGAGGCTCAAGCAGGCAAAGAGAAATCAAGCGAGATGGCGCAGGGCTCGGATGATGCTCTCAACACGTTCTTCGATGGCATGGATATGGCCGCACTAGAGGACTTTTCCGGGCTTGGTCACCTGGAGGTCCCGAAAAAAGACGTACCATTGGGAGTGGGTGGGCCGTGTTCGAGCCCAAAACTAGTTAGCAATTCCCAGATCCGAGCGTGGACCCCAAGCACAAGAGAACGATCGTTCTCACAATCTCGGCGGATGCCCGGGTATTGTCCGCTTCGGTGGGCGTATCCAACTACTTTTGATGTCTGGTGACCGAGGAGGACCAGGCAAAGATGTAGAAGTGTCCACGTTGAGCCTCTTTAACGAGTCGCAACAGGCGCTGAACAGGGTAAGACGTTTACCCATCGTACCCTTTTGTGAATCTTGCTTGGCTTTATACTTGTCCTAATAACTTCATTGTTTTTCAAGCTTCAATGCTTCATCATGAAATCTTCCTCCGGTCCCGCTTGGAGATCAGTCAGCTTAAGTTTGAGCTCAAAGAGCAAGTCCAGAAGAAGGACATGTACAGGGCTCCCAGTGAGCAACAAGACGAGGCCCTTAAGGACCTCCCAATTCTACAAGTCGAACTGGAAAAGGCTCGGATCTTGAAGCGGGAGCACGATGACCTGGTCGAGAAGGAAAGGATCTTTGAGGATAAAAACGAGAAGCTAGCCATGGTGACTAACAACACAACTTCGCAGGTCCAAGAGAAGATTGACCTGATCGACCAGCTTCGAGCTGAGATAGATGAGGTCAAGGCCACGACCAAGGTATGGAAGGGCAGGATGGACCTTCTGGCTTCGAATAAAGAAGATGCAAAAGTGGATCTGGCAGCGGTTGAGAACTAACACCGGGTGGAAAAGGACAAAGATGATAAATGTCCTGACTAAATGATGATCTTCGGGCATAGCTGATCTCGTCCATTACGGAAAGGGATGCGCTTGGACAAGAATATGCCGCACTGAGGTCCAAGTTGGATGCAACCTCTTCCAACGTCGAGGAAATGTTGGCCCAGTATAAGACTGATGTGGTGGTAGCCAAGGCCCGCTTAAAGACGAAGATCGAGTACATAAAGCGACTATCCCGGAGAGAGACCCTCGATGAGATCCATGCCCAGGGTTTTGACCTGTCAGTCGAGATTGAGGAAGCAAGGAAACATGAGGCCGAGGCAAACCTATCCCGAAGGCTCCAAGGTTTCCGAGGTTTCTGAGGGTTCTGGAGATAGTCGAGCCCCGGTGAAGACCATGCGTAGATGCGTTAGTTCTTTTTTGATTATTCCGTGTGTATTGTTTTTGTTTATTTTGAGGTCTTTCTATTGTGCCTTTGTACATATATTTTGGAATATATAAAAAAAATCCTTTTCGGCAATAACGTGTCTTTATTTTTCCAACATCTACTTGCAATAAATTCTTCCCTTTTCGGCAATACCGTGACATTACTTTTCCAGCATCCACTTGCAATTTTCTATTAGCGTATTATTTTTAATGCCTTAGCATAAAATCAGATGTAGTCGAGAGCATCCATTTTTTTGAGGTCCAAACAGAGCTCGACTTCAATGCGACTTCGGGTTGCTTGTGGCTTCAAATCTTCGGTAAAACCGAAGAGCTTTAAGACACTTAAGTTTTTTTAAACGATGTTTTTGTCGAAGGTAACCTTTTAACAGGTTTTGATTTTTCCTGAGGGCCTTACTTTATGAGTACGGACTTCGGACGTCTCCGAGCCGTTTTTAAGGTGGTCATAGCCTTTCATATTTGGGCACTTCCTAATAGGTTTGGTGCCTCCGGGATTCGGTAGCCCCGGTCATCGAAATTTTTATTAGTCAACAGTTCCCGAGTATAGGTAGTCCGCGGGCTTTAGGATCCAGGATCAAAGAAACAAAATGCGCAGTAATAAAGTGTAAAGAAAGTAGAAATTTCTTTCATTGCTTAAGACGCAAGATACATGATCAAAGGCGCATAAAACTTGTGCTGTGGCAAGAGTGGACTATGTAAGCACGGTTTGTATGATCATTTGACCCTTATATTGAATCCTAACCACCAAGCCTTAGCTTTTGGCACATAAAATTTTCTTTTCCCTTGCTAAAGATCTTAATCTAGGAGTAATGGCCCCAGTATTCGAGGCCGAACTTGTGGGGGCTCAGATGTTGTTGATCTGATGCCAATGATCGCCAATTTTGGTTTACTGCCGATCTTCAAATCTAAGGTAGCACATTTTATTGTTGCCTCATTAAAAACCTTACGGAAAACTAATCACGCCAAACTATGCCTTATAAAAGGACTAAGCGGTCGCTGGAAATATAACCCGGTTCAAGTCTGGAGTCGAATTCCACAGGGAAGTAACATATTCACTACAACTTTAAATAATGCTAAAGACAAGCTCAGACAACTTCTGGATGCAAGAATTCTTTATGAATAAACAGTGGAATTTATTTAGCTAATATAATATGACAATAAAAGTAACAATAATCAGGACTAAAATTGAATTCAAGGATAAAAGGATCTAGGGCTATTGACTTCCCCAATTGCCGGATTAATTCTTAACTCTTTCACTATAATATCGCCGTAATACTCTATGAGGATTATGAGTCCCGGGCTACCGTAATTATCTCTCGATAAATTACTATAATTTACTAGAAGCATTCTCTCGAACTACTCTAGCTAACAATTTATGCAACTCAGAATTATCCCACCAAAGCTTTGTTATTTCTAAACCCACTTATAAATTCAAGTAATTAATCTCTTCAATTACCCAAATGTGGTGTTGTTCAACAACAATCTAACCAAGTGTTCTTTCTCAAGCAACACAAGGCAACTAGACACGATTAATCAAGGGCCCTTTCAATTAACCACAATACAAAAAGTAGTTGAACAATCATAGAACAAACACGGCTCGATTATCTCAAAATAGAGTTAAAACTTCATCCAACAATTGGTTCCATCAACCCTAGATTATAGGTTTAGCTACTCAAACTATTGGAAAACAATTCACTAAAATAATTCATAATCAACAAACAGAAGTGAGAAGAAGAAGATGAAAAACTCTTAGGAATTGATTCGTCTTGTCTCTCTTGTTCTTGCCTCTAAAATCTTCTAAAACCAGCTATATCTAACTTCTGGGCGAGTTTAGGCTTCATATAGGTTTAGGTTAGTCGCCTAGGAAATTACATAATTGACCCTGTGTGTTTGGCTTCCATCCGCCCGTCCGCGGTCGCGGATTCGACGGCGGATCTGGCCACGGATTTTGACTGCTTCACTGCCTTGAGTTCGCGGCTAATTCGTTGCCCACTTCGCGGCCGCGCACCTGGATGGGTCGTTTCTCTTGATTTTCTCGCTCCTTTTCGATCGGGCTAACCTTCGATTGGCCTTCCACGCTTCATAATGACTCCAAAACACTCTTTAGCTCCCTCCTAACTCGGAGTGGCTCCTGCAAAACATCAATTTCTTAACTAGAGAATTTTGTTATCTTTTACATTCAAATATCAATAAAGTACAGTTAAATTAGAGTGTAAATAGCGTCTAAATTGCATAAATATAAGCTACTATCAAAAACCCACTTCGGGATCAGACCAATTCAAGGGAAAAAGAGATCAACACGTGATTTCTGACCTAATAGCCATATCCACCCTTGACCGAGTACCTGCATACGTTAGCCCATAATATAACAAAATTAAAAAGGAATTAAGTTTGTACCTTAGCAGTAATACCACTTTAAGTGTACCACGTTCCAACTGTTTGGTAGTTGTACGTCGTTGCCCGCTTCGAGTTTATATGGGTTCCTGGTTTGTAGTGTTACCTTTCTCAACACCAAGTCCCCGACTTGAAAGTGTCAAAGGCTGGCTCTTCGATTGTAATACCTTTCTATTCGCTGCATTTAGGCGGACAATCGGACCTGGGCAGCCTCCCGCCTTTCATCCAATAGTTCTAGGCTCGTGATCATGGCCTCACCATTTGACTCTTCGGTAGCATACTGGAACCTAAGACTCAATTACCCCACAACAACTGTTATTAGGGCTTCGTCTCCATAGATTGAAGAAAACGGGGTGGCCCTGGTGCTCAATTTCGAAGTCGTACGGTATGCCCACGGGACTTCGGGCAAAATTTCCTTCTATTTTCCTTTCGAACCGGTCAACCTCTTTTTCAGGTTTTGGAGTATAGTTTTGTTTGTTGATTCCGCCTGCCCGTTCTCACTAGGGTGATAAGGCGTAGATAGTATCTTCTTGATCTTGTGATCTTCGAAAAATTTACTCACCATGTTGCCAACGAATTGTTTCCCGTTGTCGCAAATGATCTCGGCCGGTATCCCAAATCGACATATTATGTGATCCCAGATGAAGTCAATGACTTCTTTCTCTCGTACCTTCTTGAACGCTTGGGCCTCGACCCATTTGAAAAATAATCGGTCATGAATAATATGAATTGAGCTTTACCGGGTGCCCATGGAAGAGGACCTACGACATCCATTCCTCACTTCATAAATGGCCATGAAGATAGGACCGAGTAGAGCATTTCTCCCGGTTGATGGATCATCTGGGCGTGTCTTTGGCACTCGTCGCATTTTCGTACGAAGTATTTCGCATCCTTCTCAATTTTGGTCCAATAGTAGCCAGCTCTTATTAGCTTCCGAACCAAGGATTCTGTCCCCAAAAGGTTTTCGCAAATGCCCTCGCGAACTTCTCTCATGGAATATTCGGTCTCTCCCGGTCCCAAGCATCTAGCTAATGGGCCAAAGAAAGATCTCCTGAACAATTCCCCTTCGACCAAGCTAAATCTTGCAGCTTTGGTGCGTAAGGCCCTCGATTCTTTAGGATCCGAAGGCAATTTTCCTATCTTCAAGTAGTCTATGTATTTGTTTCTCCAATCCCAAGTTAAACTCATTAAGTTCACTTCGGCATGACCTTCGTCTACCACCGAATTCATTAGTTGTACTACTGCTCCCGAGCTGAATTCATCGGAATCAACCAACAACCCTAAGTTAGCCAGTGCATCGGCCTCACTATTTTGATCTCGGGGTACATGCTGCAAGGCCCATTCCCTGAATTGGTGTAGGGTTACCTACAACTTGTCCAAGTACCTCTGCATCTGTTCTTCTTTTACTTCAAACATTCTGTTTACTTGATTTACTACGATAAGGGAGTCGCACTTGGCTTCGATCACTTCGGCCCAAGGCTCTTAGCCAATTCTAGACCTGCAATCATGGCCTCATACTCAGCCTCATCGTTAGTCAATTTCACAGTTTTAATAGACTGCTTAATTATACTTCTCGTAGGTGGTTTCAATATGATACCGAGCACGGACCCCTTCACGGTGGAGGCACCATACGTGAAGAGGGTCCAGATTCCCGAAGTAGTCCCCGAGGTGAGCAGTAGTTCCCTTTAGACTTCGGGTATTGAGGTCGACATAAATTCGGCCACGAAGTCTTCCAAAATAAGAGATTTTATGGAGGTTTGAGGTCGGTACTCAATGTCGTACCCGCTAATCTCTACGAATCATTTGGCTAACTGGATCGAGAGCTCGAGCTTATGCATGATATTCCTCAGCGGGTAAGAGGTTACGACACATATAGGGTGGCATTAAAAGTATGGCTTCGGCTTCCTGGAAGCGCCTAGCAAAGTGAATGCTAACCCTTACATGTGAGGATACCTTGATTCGGCCTCGCCTACAGTTGTACTGATATAGTAAATAGGAAATTGCGTACCTTCTTCTTTTTGGACCAAGACACCACTTACCCCTACCTCGAAAACTGCCAAGCAGAGGTACAACCGCTTGTCCGCTTTTGGAGTGTGCGGCAGGGGGACTCGATAGGCACCTTTTGAGTTTTTCCTTCTGGAATTCAAGGGTATAGGAATATTTATTCTTTTTCTTTAATATCGAGAAGAACCGATGGCTTTTATCCGAGGACCTCGAGATGAACCAACCCAGTGTGGCTATACGCCCGATCAACCTTTGAACTCCCTTGACATTGTCAACCCCGGTGATTTACTCTATGGATTTTATTTTGTCGGGGATGATCTCGATCCCCCGATTGGATATCATGAACTCGAGGAATTTGCCCGATTCGACCCCAAATGCGCACTTCTTCGGGTTTAGCTTCATGTTGTATTTACTTAATATATCAAAGGTTTCCTACAAATGTTTCAAATGGTCATCTGCTCATAGGGACTTGACCAACATATCATCAATATAAACCTTCAATGATTTCCCTATTTTTTCTTCGAACATCCGACTTACTAGGCGTTGGTAGGTGGAACCGACATTCTTTAATCCAAATGGCATTACGTTATAACAGTAGGTGCCGAATTTGGTAATGGAAGAGGTATTTTCTTGATAGTTTGGTTCCATCCGAATTTGGTTGTACTCGGAGTAGGCGTCGAGAAAGCTGAGCATCTCGTGCCCATCCATCGCGTCGATCATTCGATCGATGTTAGGCAACGGGAAAGAATCATTAGGACATGCTTTGTTTAGGTATTTGTAATCCACACACATTCTTAGCTTATTTCCTTTTTTAGGCATTATTACTACGTTAGCTAACCTGTCCGGGTATTTAACCTCCCGGATGGATCCTATTTTCAGAAGTTTGGATACCTCAGCCTTGATGAAAATATGTTTGATCTCGGATTGTGGTCTCTTTTTCTTCTTAATTAGATGGTACTTCGGGTCCAGACTCATCTTATAAGTGGTTACCTCCGGTGGAATCCCTTCCATGTCAATATGGGACCAAGCGAAATAATGGACGTTAGCTTTAAGAAAATTAGTAAGTTTTTTTCTAAGCTCAGGGGTTAACCACGTGCCGAGATATACCTTTCGATCTAGTAGGTGCTCGATTAATATGACTTGCTCTAACTCTTCAACTGTCGATTTGGTGGCGTCAGTGTTATCAGGAGCTATGAAGGATCTCGAGACGCTGTACTCATCCTCTTCGTCTGCTCCTCATTCCTCATGTTCCTCCGGTTCGACTGAGGCCAGTATTAGTGATTGATATTTAACCTCTGACTTGCTTGTAGGTTCCGAATTCCTCGATGTCAAAATTGCGGGCACCAGATCTACCTCATCAACAGAAAACATCTCCTTTCTGGCGGTTGTTCTCCATAGACCGTCTTGACTCCCCCTGTGTGGGAAATATCAACGCCTGGTGCAAGGTCGAGGGTACCGCCCTCATGTTGTGAACCAATGGCCTTCCGAATAGAGACTTGTACCTCATGTCCCCCTCGATCACGTAGAACTTTATTTCTTGGATTTTCCAGGCGGTGTTCATCAACAAAGTTATTTCTCCTTTAGTGGTCTCACACACCATGTTAAATTCGTTCAACACCTGAACTACTGGTACAATTTGGTCATGTAATCCCAATTTCTCTACGAACCTCGATTTGATGATGTTGGCCGAGCTACCTGGATCAATCAACACATGTTTAACTCGAGATTTACTAATATGTACAAATATTACCAACATATCATTGGGAGGCTGTTTCCTTCGGCATCTTCGTCGGTGAACGAAATGTCTCCCTTCGGAACATAATCCCGTGTGAATTTTTCCCTTGTGTGACTAACGAAGTTAGTGCGGATTTATCATTGAACCTTGGGGGACATCGAATCCTCCGATGATCATGTTGATCATATGCTGAGGCTCCTCTTGTTCGACATGTTTATTGGTGTCCCTAATCCTGAAGTGGTTTTTGGCTCGATCACTTATAAATTCTCAGAGGTGTCCATTGTTGAATAATCGGGAAACTTCTTCTCTTAACTGTCGGTAATCTTCGGTCCTATGACCGTGAGTGCTATGATATTTACACATCAAATTGGGATCTCTCTGGGTCGGATCAGACTATAAAGGTCGGGGCCACTTGGTCTCTTTAATACTTTGTATGGCTGACACGATGCTGTCAGTGTCCATGTTGAAGTTGTATTCCAACAATCTCAATGCTTCCCTACTCTCGATCGGCTTATCGAACCTATTTCTGCTCATCTAGCCTCGGCCATTGTTCCCTCGATCGCTTCTCTTCTCGCTCCTTGCGGGAGAACGCCTGGATCCATTTCCCTTTCAATCCGCGCTTTATGGTTGATACCGGTCTTGGATCTTGATCAAATGCCCTCTTAGACATATCATCGATCCTGATGGGGTAAACAAATTCAGCAGGGGCCCCGAGTTGGTTGTTCTTGACCCTGATCTTTGAGTGGTACCTGTTGTGGACGTCGCCCCAGGTTATTTCCGGGTACTCTACCAAATTTTATTTTAGTTGTTGAGAGGCCAAGGAACTTCGGGGGTTAAGCCCCTGAGTGAACGCCTGAACATCCCAATCATCTACAAGAGGAGGTATGTCCATCCGTTCCATCTGGAACCTTGACACGAAATCCCTGAGCATCTCGTTGTCTCACTGTTTGACCTTGAAAAGGTTTGACTTTCTGGTCTCGACCTTGTTGGCCTCGGCATGGGCTTTTACAAAAGAATTTTCAAGCATAGAAAACGAATCGATGGAATTTGGGGGCAAGTTGTGATACCATATCATTGCTCCCTTCGAACAAAGTGTCCCCAAACTTCTTCAGTAATACTGACTCGATCTAATCGACTTCCAGATCGTTCCCCTTGATTGTGCATGTGTAGGGGGTCACGTGCTCATTTGGATTTGTGGTCCCGCTATATTTAGGGATGTCGGGCATACGAAACCTCTTTGCGATCAGCATTGATGCGGCGCTCGGGGGAAAATCCTTCTAGATAAATTTTTTGGAGTCCGATCCTTTCAATATCAGGGGTGCCCCGGGATCTGATCGACCCTAGAGTTTTATTTTTCCACCTTCTTGTATTTAGCCTCAATCTTTTCACCCGACTCCACTCGTTTTGTCAACTCTTCGAGCATCTTCATCACCTCGGGATTTACCTCAGGCTCGGCTTCACTCGGTTTCTCGATAATTTGCTCATCTCTTCGAGTGCTTTTCCGGGATCGCTCGGGCTCGACCTTGTTGGGGGCGTGGCTTTAACTCTGCAGCCGCGCTATTTCCTCCTTTTGAGCCTACAACATTTCGAAGATTAGCCGCAGGCTTGCCCCATCACCTTCGCCTTCAGAAGCTTCTCGAGTTGTTGGTCGGGGTCCCTCGGGAACACTATTTTCGGGATCAGTTGGCAAAATGATGTTGATGGCCACTACAAGTTAGCATCGACCGGATCGACCGCTGGGACACTGTTGGGATCGACAAGGGGTACCTCGTTACTGGACTTTATTTTCACCGATGGCCAGACTCAATGTCAACATTCAAGTGACCATATTGAGAGTTTGACATTTTTTTAAATCAAGACTTCAAAGAACAAGCGTAAAATAGGGTGTGTTATGGAGAGTCGTATCAAATTACCACTATTATCCTTAGCCCCATGGTGGGCGCCAAACTGTTTACCCTAAAATTAGGTAACAATTAAATTGAATGTGGTTTTAAGAATTTATGATCTAATCTAACACGAATAATTGAAAATATCAAATAAATGAGTTAGAAGTGAAATAAACATCCAAACGAGTTGCAATACTATGACCAAGCCTAAATTTGGACTGATAAATGACCTCATCCTTGTTCAGACCCTCGGGATTAAGCCTAGCCGTGAGAACAGAACAAGTGAGCAAAACTTTAACAATAGCTAAAAGGCATAAAATAAACTTGTATTACTTTGATTCGCGTGTAAAAATGTTTCTTACAAAATAAAAAGTTCCCCTTATATAATAGGAGAGTTTCATATCTATAAGTCTAAAAAGGGTAAAAATCTTCCCTTCCCAGTAATTACTGGTCCATAATTGATATCGAACGAGATCCACGTTGTGATATCCGGTTGAGTGTGAATATCACGGTCCTCTATGCATAACCGTTTGCCATATTTCCTGAAGTCTTAGGATTCATTCTTGGCCTGGGGTGCGCCGCTTTACCATACCTGATGACAATCACATCGTTCATTCTCCCTGGATCTCGATACGAAGGGTCTTTATCCTCAATTACAATATCGTGCGTCCGTACCCTTCTTCCGTTTTCTCCCCGGGAAATTCGGGTAGACGTTACCCCCATTTTTCCTGTACACGATAGGCATACTTCTATCACATAATAGTGGAAAGTATTTTTAATCCGTTAATTTTTATTTCTCTACCATTTATGGGCGTCGACATCATTTAAAATATTCTGCTATAAATTGAATAACGGGAAAGTAATGCTCATAATAACAATTAATCTCTTATATTATTAGAAGTGTTTCATTCACATGAATAATGATGATCAACATGTATATTGAACATTGTACAATCTATGAATTCTCTCTCTCTTCAAACTTTATTTCATAACTTGAAGAGAACTATGTGGAAAATGCCCCTTCAATGAAATTCTATTCTCAACTTCACACATCTCATTCCCTCAAGTTATTCCATGATTGAAGAGTATTCATTCGGGGAGTAATTTCCCTTTTCTTTCTATGCCAAATTTCTTTTATGAATTTTTCATCTTTTTATATATCCTCATCCTCATCCTCATCCTCATCCAAACACACTACTAAAAAATAATGCAATTCCGTCCTCTACTTTCGATCGAAATCGGTCGGAAATTGATAACTAAACGTGTTAATTTCCAACCGAAATCGGTCGGTAACTATTAAAAAAAAATTAATTTTCAAATTCCGACCGAAATCGATCAGAAATTTAAAAAATAACAATTTTATTTCATTAACTAATTAGTTGTAAATTGTAATAAATCATTAATATAACATAAATTCATAATTTCCGACCGAATTCGATTGGAAATTATGAATTTCTGGGCAAAAAAAAAATTAGTTTCTGACCTATTTTGGTCGAAAATATGGGTAAAAACTTGACAGAAAATGCTTGCTTTTAAGCTAGCCAATTACGACCAATATTCATCCTATAATGGCAGCATTACGTTGTTGTCATTCAACCATAATTAATCAACAACAATTAACTAACTAACAACAACAACAACAATTAACTAACAAAAACTATTAACTAACACTAACAACCATTATCTAACAACAACAACTAATAACAACCACAACAACAACTACTAAAATGTTCAATAACAAAATAACAATACAATCATCATTCAAAACTAGTCTCAACTAAATATTGACAAGTTCAACACTTTGTTTAGCAATACGCACTATTCAATGAGTGTTTTATCTAGCATCATCTCCATCTTCACTCCTAGAACCTTCATCGTCAGCACACGAGGAAGGCTCATGAGACCGGGGAATGGGGAAAAGCACCACTAGCAAGAGATTGGTCAGCTGAACTTGAAGGAGATTAAATTGTCCGTCCCTCCTTTCTAGTTGAACTTGAAAGGTACCAAATTGTTCATCTCTCTTTTGTTCTCTAGCTTTTGTCTCTTCAAGCTCCGCCGTCAGCTTTGCGATCTACTGTTCCATAGACGATATAGTCGACCTATCAATCGCCTCGCCTTGAGCGGAAGTCCCTATACCTTGCAATCCAACCCTGTAGCGCCGAGATAATTTATTTGGAAGGCCGTATGCTATCCCTTTTTTAGGACCACCGACAACATCCAACCATATCCCCTGCGCTTCTTCGTCTGAAATGGGCGGTCGCTCGCCTTACTCATTTGGTGGCAAGCTCTGAGTGTACTCCTCCACATTAATCTTGTAGCGACTCTTTATTTAGAAGATATAAAATTACTAACTATATAGTATTATAAACATTTATAGTAGTTATGAAACTTACATGTGTAGTCTCAAAAACATCTGCAACAATTTCATGGTATCTAGGATGTTGAACGTTATTATCCACCGACCTACTACTTTCACCAACACCCACGTTATGAAATACACCATCACTACCATCAATCTCTCCATGACTAGTCCACACAAAATAATTATCCATAAACCTTTTTTTATAAAGATGAGCCTTAACATCCTCCGATCCAAAAAAATGCAAACATTTGCATTTCACACAAGGACACCTAATCAACCCTCCAATCCGAAACAGTTCAAGTGACATTGCATGCGTAATAAATTCCTTAACCCCTTCTATAAATTCCTCCCTCATAAACCGACGATTAGGATAATACCTATTATACATCCAACTACGATATTCCATGTATATAAATAACGAATAAATTGCATGTTATATTGATCATAATTCACATTAATTTATAGAATTAAGTTGCATAATAAATTATAATTTGTTAGCACACTTTATTAATCAGGACTTTGTGCAATATTAAGCCATATGTTTCGACATGATATATATGTAAATAATTTCCCTTTCTCAATAACCACATTTAAGTAACCATTCTACTCTTTTGTATTCCATATAATACATGTAAGCATTCACTACATATTTTGTTTTATTGAAACAGGATTATATTTTTCACAAAGAAGCACTTATTTCTTCTGGAGCTCCAAAGAGGTTGAACTATATATGGCACTCCTTAAGCTAATGAAATTTAGTTGCTTTGTTGTCTGTGGTTTTCCAAAAGAGTGGTATAATGTAGGTCATTAACAAATCTCAGAGAACTATTAGAACAGGTACAGTGTAGTGTACCAGCCTTCAATTTCCCAAGCTAATAGACATGTACTGGTTATATTCGTAATTGATTAAGGAATGCTTCAAAAAATATAGTCATAAAAAATTATGTTTTAACCTTTCAAAATTTTATTTAATTTAGAAAATAATAGTTTGATATTACTAATGTTCTTTAAGCAAATTCACTAGTTCTTTACAATTTGCAACTTCTGGCATAGTGACAACAGTTGCTTGGCATAAAAATTTACTATGCTATTATGGATATTTGTTTATTAGTTCAATTTTTAAACTGTGAAGACAATTTATAAAGAATCCTTAGAATGTAAAAATGTGAAGTATGGGGTTCTGATGTAGCTCGAGTAGTCAAAAAAAGGAACTATCGGGCAACGAAGAACACTTCAGGAACAAACAAATTCACATCAATTCATCAGGAATCAACAGTTTCAATTATTCAAATGAAAGCATAATACAAGGGGTTTAAAACTTACCTAATCAAACAATGAGATAACTAAGATCAGCCAAATGAATGCAAATCCAAATTCGGATGAAGCTCAGCACAAATTTTAGCAATCAAAAGCAGAGAAGTCCAGGAAATCACCTCAGAATCCAAGCGATGCAGTAGAAATTATTTTGAATCCACATAATTAAACTAAACCCTTTTTTCCATTGTTTTCAGATCTGATTTTTGGAATTTGAAGTTTTTTTTTTTTAGATATGTGTATGTGTAGGTTAGCGTGTATGAGATGAAGAGGGGATGTGCTGGTTTTTTGTAAAAGGGGAAGGAGATTGTCTCTGCTGATTTTTTAGTGTGTAGAAGATGAGAGTAGGAAGAAGAAAAGAGAGGGAACGACTCTCCTTTTTCACGTTAAGGGGGATCTAATTTTAGGTCTTATGTCTTCCGACCGAATTTCGTCGGAAATCTCGGATGGAAATAATAATTAAAATTATATTCGATATATATATATATATATATATATATATATATATATATATATATATATATATATAT